>ML799021.1:147422-163309 GCA_009831015.1 Picea engelmannii | reverse complement strand
CGACTTCTTATTCTGCCTATTACAATTGTCTGTTGACCAATCTGCAAAAGGGGATTTGGTCCTAATACAATAACCAACATGATCAATCCACAATGGGGATTGATCCTATGAATAATATAACAATAATAATAAGAATACTCTTTTCAGTTACATTATTTCAACACTCATACTGTAGCTGGAAGTCAATTTCTCTATTCCATAGAGTTGCTTCTTGAAATAGTCCAGTTCGTTGCTCCATTTGACACACCCTCCTTATGGAAGCTACCATGGTATGACATCCTTGAGTTGCCTCCTCCTTGTTGCAATCACCCTTCCAGGCTCAGGCATCCCTTCACTTCTACGCAGTCCTTCAACGATCCATCTTGCCAAGGATTTCACACACAAGGAGAGTGCTAACCCAGTACCAGAACCCCACCAAGGTTCTATAGTTGTAGGGATTTAGTGTCCTCAACAGTAATTTTTCTTTTCCATATTCCAACTTTTATTCAATATTATCTCCTCTGCATCACACACATGCAGTTATCATGAGATAACATAAAAGAATTTATTTAGAACTCAAACTTATTTCATAAGTAATTCAACTTTTCCCAAAATATGAAATTCAATTTCATAATTTTTCATTGTTGTTTCAATAATAAGATGCAGTCTTCTTTATGGCTTTCAGCAAGCATCATGTTGAATATTGTTTTTCCTACAATCCTTTCATCTTTCATTTAGTGAACAAATTGTCAGTATTTCTCATACATCATAAGTTCATTGCAATATGTACCAAAAATTACGAAGTGATTTTAGAATTGCCTACACCTAGCAATCCAATCACAATACCAAAAAATTTTATTAAATAAAGAATTAATTATTATTATGTGCATAAGCTTGTTCACAATAAATATAAGTAAGTTCATTACTTCAATTTCTGAACAAAAAATTTTGTGTAGCCAATATTCATGTGACTACTTGTCTTGCTACTTTCCTGTTGCAACTTCTAACAAATCCTGAAATATTCTCAACTCCAGGAGTTAACAACATTTCTATTGTAAGTATAATTATTTCCATTCAACTATATATATGTATGCATTCACAAACGCATTCAGCAAACGAATTTAAATATACAATTCTATCATTTATGAGTGCAACTCTGCCACTTACTAGGCATGAGTGCAACTTCTCAATGTATATCTATTCAATGCACCTTTTCATTGATTTTCAGAATGATCCTTATCTAAGTCATGTATCTCACCATCCATAAATTGGAAATCTGGCCAATGTCTTGACACATTCTCCACACACTTCCCATTGTCTTCTCGATTATTTGGATGCCTTCCTTTCCGACCCGAACACTACACCAAGAATATAATTTTGTGGTGTGCATTAGTGTTAGCAAAAAGGTTACAGTCCAAGTTTTATTTAAAGATAGGAAGCTTTTGGGTATTTGTGTGGTATATAAGCTTTCCATATCCATACCTTGCCATATACAACCATGTCCTAGTCTCATGCATGACCAGATTTCCTGGCATCATTCCTATAACAAGTTCTTATCTTTAATTCTTTGGTTATTACCTCACAACCAAAATAACATGACATGTTACTATGTCAGTGTGTGCATTCTAAAGCTAAAAAGATTTGATATCTATAACAGGCCTCAAACCTTTACCACACCTAGTGATATCTTATTCATGTTGATGCATTAAATAATACCATATCGTGTATTATAAAATTCTATCTGGGGAAATTCTCACCTAAATTCCCCTTCGGCAATTATGCAACATAATTTCCAAAGAAATACTTACCTACATAGTTGTCATTAAATAAATTTGATGTTACCTGGTTAGTTGATGACAGTAGAATCCTTCATGCATCTTTATCAAACTTATAACCAGCACTTTATCTTTATGTTGCTCTCTTCCATATGAAACAACATTATCCGCAACACTTGCAACATGCAAGCATTCTCTCTTTATGGATGTCCCAACAAGCCATAACATACTTGTTGCTATTGTAATCGCAACAACCTCTTTCTTCCTGAATCACTTCTCTTGTTGATCCTAGAAGTCTCCAATTCTTCTCAGATTCTTGCATCTTCTTGCACTCACTGTAATCATTGTGCATGATTATTTCTATCTTGAGCACTTTCTAGCCAAATTACTCTTGGCTACCTCTTCAATTCCAGTCAAATACTAATGCTAATATTAACCTTCAACTTGTATTTATTTTATGGATCTTTCTATCCCAACTCATACTTAGATGAATTATAATTCCAAACATGTTATCTTGTAGACTTTTGGTCTTCAACATCCTTTTACTTCTCGGGACTGAACTTCTTCATCCCTTTTCTAACTGAGCACTTTAGTACTTGAGGCTTCTTGCATCCTCTCTTCTCTTTTCCAACTAGCCTTAGCTTGACTTGCATACCCAATCTCTAACATACTGTAAAGATGCACATATGCCTCCTTCGCTAGCTACATAGAATTAGTTGGAAGTAACCATTACTGATTTTGATTTACCATTCTAATTTCAAGTGATGCTTCAAACATCTTATGCCACTTAAGTTGAATTATTGTCAGGCACCATCTCTTTTGCATTCCAATCCATGCGTAGAACCATTTTCTTCTTCATGGTTCCTTATTGATTCTTCATTGGAAATTCCTTTTCACTTATAAGTCATTCTTGAGTTGACTTATCCATAATTGAATCCCTTTGGATTGACAACCCAATGTACCTTGAAAATGCATTGAATCCTTTGGAATCTACTCAACATCCCTCTTTATTGTTGTCATAGCTCTTGAGTTCTATAATAGAACCAAATATCTCGGAATTCACCTAGTGGTATTATTTTCCATTATCTTTGAGTTACTCTTGGAACTTATTCGATTTTGGAATCAACTGATATTTATGTAATTCCTTCCCCAGAGTATGGATATAAACCTTCATAACTAATCTACACATGATGCATTTCTTATGCATCTTCTGGCATTTCTTTAGTGTGCACACACCTACATTAATTCACCCTGAAGTTTATCATACAACCATGCTTCCACTATGTACTATGTTAGAAATAATGGAGGTGCTACCTTCAAAACTGTAGGTCTGATCCTTGGAATGTTACATCTCATTTCCATGCATACACTTTGTCTTCCTTTATCATAATACTAGTATCCTAATATATCAATATGCATAGAACATATCTTTCCACAATGTACCTTTTTACCTTATCATTTTTTAGTCTTGACCCTTTGATCATCTTGTGAGGGATTCTTGTCATAGCACCCTTGCCTCGAGTACCTCTATCCCTTCTTGATATCAGGTCTAAACTCTTTTACTCTACATCCCCAAATGGTATCCATATTTGTCATCCTGAAATATTTTCCCAATTTAGAGTTTCATAGAAGTCTTCCATTTTACTCACTGAGTATAGACGTCTTCAACTGTAGCTTCCCCCAACAATCATCTTCCATATGAATCTGGATTGTCTTACCCAAACAAGAATTCCATTAGGGTTATCCATGTTGCTTATTGAACCCAACATCTGATCCAATAATTTCTTAAAGATCCCATATGTAAAATGAAGAATTATCTATGTCCTTCTTTCTTCTATTTGCAGACATCTCTAGCACTTTTTATGTTTTACATGTAATCATTGCATTCGAAAACAGACATACAACGATTATGTTAGCTAGAACCACAATATACCATTTTGGTAATATAAGCACAATTTTCCTTTTATGGTCACCAATTATCTTATTTCTTCCTTCTCGTGATCTAAGTTGCTCAATCCTTAATAATTATGGAATACTGGGAATCCTCTTTCCAAGACCTTTCCATTGATTGCTTCATTGCTCAATTCTAAATCCTGAGCAAAAAGTTATGAACAATTGAAAATTGTTTTTTCACTGATGCAATCCATGTGAAGTTATTTTCCTTTTTCAGAGCCAAAATAGCTTTTGGACCTTTGTTGGATCCACTCATAAGGTTCACAGAACTTCTTTATCGCTTTTGATGTAGGTTCAAACAATCAAAACCCCACGGGCTTCCTTCCCAAGCCCTTTTTCTTTCTTTAAAACAGTTTTTGTGCCTTATCCTTTTTATTTCCAACCCAAAACCCATGTGACCTCATGCCATAACCAAGCACTAAGATGATAGGTGCTTATCCAAATCTTCGGGACTTCCGAGCTCCAGAACTTCGGGCTTCGGAGGTTTTTTCACCTCCATACTTCCAATCCACCGGAGTGTCGAATTGGCGAACTCGCGAAGGATGTTGGATCAACAGTCCTCATTTCCTATTTATATCTACAGTCCACAAGAAATCCAGAACTCCAGGCTTCGGGAGTTCTGAGGCTCCATCTTGTGTCACCTCCCAAATTGTCAAATTTTGAAACCACAAAGGAATGAGATCTACGATCGATATTCACCTATCAACTGACGGTCGGGATTGACTTCGGCTTCGGGTGTTTTCGAAGCACTTCTCTATAGGTCCGTCGGAGTGTCGAACTGATGAAATCACATACAACAAATCAATGGACCACGTCTTCTTGCTAACCAACGGTCATGATAAACTCTGGGACTCCGGGCTTCGGGAGTTCCCGACTGTGATAAAAAAAAGAAGCTATGATACCAATTGATAAAACAAAGAAGCTTTGATACTAATTGATAAAATATACATAATAACAACAAGATGATGGAAAAGGCATACTAGCCAACACTCTTGTATTCACACCTATGTTACATATTTATAGTACAATGGGTGATGCCACCTCATAGAGATATTTTCTCTAGATCATAAAATCATGCATGATGACTAGGCTAGGAAATGTTAACTAAATCATTAGTCATCACTTGAGGATATATTACTAATATCCTAAATGAATAATACAATTATAGGTGACGATTTAGACTTAGTGATTAGTAAAGGTAAGTCATAGGATAACAATCCCCCCCTCAATCACAAGTATGATCAATAATACCAGCAATAAAGCATAAATCGGTATCAATTCCAAGTCTTCATATCGAAACTCCTGAATTGGGCCTCAATGAAGAACTGCCTGAAAAACCACCAATCTAGATTTTGAATTTGCTCATCTGAAATGAACTAGAAGGGAGCTGAGATATGGAAGTGAACAGCTACAATATCTTAACATTCCTTGATTGCTTGAAAAATCGATCATTTTGCTAAGTATTTGAGCTAGAAGAATCTAATGTCTTCTGCTAATTGGTGAACATGTAGTTTCACCACTCTACTATTAGTGTATCACTGAGGTGCTCTCTGAATATGTGGTTTAGGATAACCACTAAGAAATTGATACCATGTATCTGATGGTTTTTGGATAACCACTAACCAATCTTGACACTTTTAGGTGTCCAACAACATCCCAATCTATAATGTCTATGATTCAATTGCAAGTCATTGAACCATAATCCTGCCAAAGTCTGCCATCTATGGAAAATCTCACTATGCAATCATGTGAGCCAGGATGCATGCAATTTTTTCACTTAATGTAAATTCCAATCTGATGAGAGCGAACCAAGAGAAGTGAATCAACTTCTAGTCTGACACATTCATGAAAATGTTTGACAACTCAATCAAATGCCAAGATGCAATGAAAAAGGATCCTCTTTTCCTCTGTTAGGTCAAATGACCATCTATGTGAACCAAGCATCCACATCATTGCTCCCAAAATCAAAATCAACATCCCAATTATGTATGATTCAACTTAAACTTATTGAACCATAATTATGCTAAAGTCTATCATCTACAGACCGCAGTTTCCCATTTGGTAAATTTCATGCCCATCTGGCATATTTGATGTTTGTTGTTGTCAAAACTTTATGTCTGACAACCATCTTCAATTCCATCATCAATTCCCCCCTTTTTCAGCTGAAAGGAGAGACCACAAGTGGTTTCATGAACCATCCTCACTGGAATTTTGAACTCCCCCCCTTAAGGTGCATCAGAGTTTCATCATTGTACTCCCTCCTTCTATGTTAAAGAAAGTACCATACTTGTTCCATTTGAGTACAACACAAAGTGGGCATACGAAAAAAAACACATGTTATCTCATCCTGTGAGGGCCATGCTCGAAAGCTACACCATAAGGGGACCACTTATGTGAGGTACAAAAATGTTATGTGCTTCAAGATTGGTCTTAAGGTTGTTCCTCTTTACAACAAGTTCATAAAATAAGAATGCATTAAAAACCAAGAATAAAGAGGAAAGATTCTCCTATAGTCAATGTGATAGGCCAAATGACATATCTTATGCAAGAAAAATGTTTGTCCCTAAATGATTAGATCCAAGTATTCGAGTTGTAGATTTCAGCATCAACAAAAATCCCATTTAGAATACTTTAGTAGGACTAAGCGTAGCCATCAATGTTATGAAAAGGGACATTATGCTTAGAATAGACCTTAAGTAACTATTGATATACACATCTATTATACTCCAACTAGCAAATAGATCAATTGTGAATCCTAAAGGATCTAACTTAGAGGATGTAATGGTGTCCATTTATTCATGGGAGTATTCAATAAAATTTGTATTACTTCAAACCAAATCTAAACTGAATGGGTACCATCTCATTTTAGGAAGACCTTGGTTGGGTAAAACTAATTCATATACTAGTTGTAGGGCATGAAATATGACCATCACAAATGGTGTATACTAGAAGACACTTGTCCTCTTCCCCCTTGTCAAGTCACTCATTGAAACAAAAATACCTATGTAGGTAGGACAAGAAGAAGGGGAGGAAACATTACAACAATACACCCTCTCCTTATAATTAAAATAGTTTTATCCATGAAAAATATAGATGATGACACTTTTATTTCAAATTAAATGAAAAATCTATACCTGGGCTCTATAAGAATTGAAGAATATAATGGCCAAGGGGAAGAGGGGATGATTTGTAAATTGTCATGGATATTCCACTGGCATAGTTCATCACAACATATATGATAAATAAAACTGAAATATACACTATGAAGGTTAAATTGCTTTAGATTCCAGAATATTTAGTTACTAATTTTCTGCTTATGCATGAAATAGATAAAATGCGGAAAATAAAGAATAGTAAAGTACAATCACACACCATCCACAAGATAACACAAATATTTTATCTAGGAAACCCTTACGAGAGAAAACCTAGCTAGAAGGTGAGGCTACTCTACTTTATTTTCTCTGTTATGGAAATAATGCAAGTACAAAGGAGAAGGCACTCTCTATGGAGTTACCTGAGACTTGTGGCCTGTTAGGATGCTACAGAACATTAACCCCCTATATTATTCTCTATAATTTCCCACTCCTATTTGTTATTCTTTGTCGGGGAACAAAATACAATTACATAAAATGGAACCTCTTGTCCTCCTATTGGCCCGATATTTAACATAGCTCAATAGCCATATAGGGGTAGGTTTTTTACTTCCTCAAACCTCAATTGTGGTAGGGTTTTGAACCTTCTAGAATCTTCTTGAATTTCCTCACATGAATAGCCCCATATGCATGAGTAATGGGGGTTGACATGGAATCATCTCGTACCATGGTGGTAAAAATGATAGGTCAATTTGCGGGAGGCGTAAAATGTGCATACAAACTTCGATTGATGCACGACTTGCACTGTTGGAAATTTCTTAGAGTGTAGAATACCGTCAAGTGGGTGTGCACATGTTTCAGACACCAAAACACGAAAAAACATCATTTAGTTCCTCATAATGGCTCTGGAAGGTTCTAGACCCCAAATTTCCAAACTGGGACATGCCACTAAAATGACCCTGCAAGTTGATTCCTCCAATTTTTTTCACTCTAAAAGCATCAAGATAGATGAAAAATGATATAATGATCCAATTTGTATGAGGGACAACCTAATTTTTTTGTTAATTTAAAAGAGGTTTCTTGGAAAGATTTACTCATTATTGAGATTAACCAATATGCAATCAAAATAGTGGAAATCTTCCCCTCTAAAATCTAAAAACCAACACTAATTTGACTATTGTCTAAGAACAACAATTACTAATTGTTCTTAGAAACCACACAACAACGTATGCATGGGATTACAAGGATATGAAATGTATTCATCCAGACATCTATACACACCAAATCTACATCAAGGATGAATCCACACCCATTATGCAACCTTAAAGAAGAGTGAATCTTGTCTTAAAAGATGTAGTTAAAGGATAGTTGTAAAAACTTTTAGATGTGGGATTCATCTACCCAATCTATGATAGTGAATGGGTTTCACCCCTATTTATAATCCCCAAGAAGAATGGAAAATCGAGGGCATGTGTATATTACCAAGATCTTAACAAGGCCACAACAAAGGACCACTTTCCTTTACCTTTCAATAATCAAGTATTGGATGCTTTAGTAGGTAAAATTACTTTTAATTTTTAGATGGGTTTAGTGGATATAATCAAATATAGATCAGATATGAGGATCAATGTAAAAATACTTTTACTTTTCCCTGGGGTACATTTTCCTATAAGGTCCTTCCCTTTGGCCTTTACAATGCTCCCATAACTTTCCAACAAGTTGTCATCAACATATTCTTAGATCTATTCCATGAAACTATAGAAATCTACATGGATTATTTTACCCCATATGAAAATCCATTCAAAGAGGCCTTAACCAATCTTGAAAATTTGTTGAAATGATGTGAGGAAATGAACTTGTCAATAAGATATGAAAAATCCAACATGCTCATGGGTGAAGGAATTATCCTAGGTCATTATATATAATCTAGAGGGATTGAAGTAGACAAAGCTAAGGTGAACATAATTAAATATCTCCCTAAAATACAAAAGAAAAAATATGTAAGGAGCATTTTAGGTCATGTAGGGTACTATAGAAGGTTCACTATATCTATTCTAGAGGGATTGAAGTATACAAAGCTCATAATATAACAAACTAACCCCCCCCCCCCTTGTTCACACTACATTCCAAGGACAATGACTTCTACTATATAGAAGAATGTCAAACAACTTTTGAAAACATCAAGAATTTTTTTTTTATCTTAGCTACTATATTGCAAGGTCCCAAGTGGAATATACCATTTCACATCCATACAGAGGCATTTGATAAAGCATTAGGGGTAGTTCTAGGCCAACAAGAAGACAAGAACACCTTTGAAATTTATTTTATTAGCAAAAACGTATCTAGAGCTAAACTAAATTATTGTCACTAATAAAGGATTTATTGTAGTTGTATATGTCATTAACAAATTCAGACATTATGTCATTGGATACCTAGTTTCTCTCCATAGAAACCATGTTTCCATTAGATATTTAATGAATAAAGATGATATTAATGGTAGGATAATTAGATGGCTCTTACTACTATAGGAATTTGATCTAACAATACTTGAAAATCCAAGTAAACAATATGTTGTTGCATATTTTCTATCAAAAATAATAAGTATTGTAGATAATGAGGTTGTATATGGGAGTTTTCATGTTGAGAAACTCTCTGCAATGTCAATAGAGACTCCCTTGTTTGTTGACATAGAAAACTACTTAGCTATAGGGAGTTTTCCTCAACACTTCTCTTACAAAGAGCATTGCAAAATTGTTAGGAAAAGTGCCACCTATACATGGATCAAATGCCTACTTTTTAGAGATTGGACCAGATAATATTCTTATAAGATTTATTAGACAAGATGAAGTACATGAAATTCTCCATGCATGCCATGATGAGCCCTATGGAGGCCATTATGTTGCAAAGTGGACAACCTACAAGATCCTACCAATAGGATATTATTGGCCTACTCTACATAAGGATGTCGAATTTTCTTATAATCATCTTGGGAGTAGAATTGTACTGCAAAGAATTATTTTGAGCATAAAAGGATCTCACAATTTTTAGTCTAGCTAAAATATATCCACTAGTGCAAATATTCTAATCATGGTTAGAACCCATTAAATCTACAAATGGTTGCCTCATATTTAAGAGATAAGAAGAGTTCTTTTACCTCTTAATCCTTGACTTCTTTTAAACTCATTTTGTGACTACTTTTCAATGCATCAATCATGCACATAGCATCTTCCATATCTATAAAACAATTTAGCATCATTTGTTTTAGATTTCAAGCTTAATTATAAAGTAGCCTCCCAACTTCCTAGTTTAGCATTGAAATATCCTTTGTGAAGTTGTCAAAGACACATAGATCATTTAATGAATCCAATTTCTCTAGTTATCAATACGTCAAAGTTAGCTACTTTTCATAATAGTTAATATGACAATCAAAATATTATAAAATCTAATAGTATAGTTATTGTTTCTCTTAGGTTATAAAGGTTTAACTTTATGTGAATTTTGATTACTATGAAAGGACACAAACATTGGTGTACAAAGTTTAGCATTGAAATATCCTTTGAGAAGTTCTCAAAGACATGGAATTTGAATGTGTAGTTGAGATTATTTAATGAACTCTAGTCATTAATATGTCAAAGTTAGATACCTTTCATAGTAGTTAGTATCCAAACCATAGTCTTTGTTCCACTTAGGTTTTAAAGTTTCAACCTTATGTGAGTTATGATTACTATGAAAAGACATAAATGTCGTTGGACATAGTTTAACATTGAACTATCTTTTGTGAAGTTGTCAAAGATATGGAATCCTAATGGTGGTTGACATCATTGAGATTATTTAATGATGGTTGACATGGAATCCTAGTGATTGACATCATTGAGATCATTTAATAATGATTAAGATTATATATTTAATCTAAATTATCTCGTTATTAATATGTTAAAATTAACTACTTTTCATAGTAATTAATATTACAATTAAACTATTAAAAAATTCAATAATTAATATGACAATTAAACTATTAGAAAATATAAAAATATATACATATTGTTGAACAAAGTTTAACATGGAAATATCTTTTGAAAAGTTGTCAAAAATATAAAAAATTGAATGTGAAATTAAAATCATTTAATAAAAGTCATTATTTTGATTACTAATATATCAAAATAAATTACTTTCCATACCTTTTTATTATTATTATGTTAAAAGTCATTATTTTGATTATTAATATATCAAAATGAATTACTTTCCATACCTTTTTATTATTATTATGTTAAAATGAATTACTTTCCGTATCTAAATTATATGTTTATTATACTTGTAAAGCTTAACCTTATATTATTTTTTATACTATGAAAATACACAAGTACTGTTAGAAAGTTTTAAATGTTTAACCTTATATTATTTGAAATCTAAATTATATGTTTATTATACTCGGAAGGTTTAACCTTATATTATTTTTGATACTATGAAAATACACCAGTACTATTAGAAAAAGTGAAGATACACAAGTATTGTTAGAAAAAGTGAAGAGACCCAATGTACAAGATTACTACTGAATTTTGATGACTGAAACGACAAGACCAAATTTACAAGATCGTTCGCCATATTTATTTAGCATGGTAGGCTTTTAGCCATATACAAAGTTATGGCCAAATATCATTACAAAACATATAATATATAAGATAGTTAAGCCACAATACTTGGTCATGGGTAAATATCATTACACGCCATATAATATATAATATATAAGATAGTTACGCCCAAGTTATTGCACTCTAGTTACAGTTGGTGGAGATGAAATTGGAAGAGAGGTAGAAATCCTCAATGGCTTTCATGAAGCGAAGCGCGACATCCTTGGCCTTCTCAGGAGCTGCAACGTTGGGAGAGAGGAGCTGATATTCGGCTCTCCAACCAGCGATGCATTTGTTCTTGTTCCCATCACCTCTGAAAGAGAACGTAACAGTGTATGGGTCATACATCTTCTTCAGCTCCCCTTCCAACACTTTGTATTTCATCTGCAATACGCCGCTCCCCGGCCCCTCCTTCACCTCCTCTATCCTCTGCTTTGATTCACTCACATACGTATTTACACCTGCCAGTGGCCACCACCCAGCCCACAATTTTATATGACAGGATAAAAAAAAAAATTATTGGTTGGGTGTAAGTACAGGTAGAAGCAATTCCAAGAGTCCAGAAGCACAAACAAAAACAATAATGAAAAAAAACGTTTACCTGGTCCGAGTTTGAGCAATCTGATACTACCTGGGCGCCCGTCCCCTTCGACATATTCGGCATTGGCAAGGAAATTAGGGTTCACTTTCTTCAGGAGCTCGTTGGTTTTGAATATTTCCCATGCTTTACTTGCAGGAACGTTGAGCTCCACTTCTCCATTCATTACTCCCATTTTTCTCTTTCTCACTCCAAACAGATAATACCAACAGACTTGAACAAGAGAATATGGTTGTAATGAATGTAGGGGGAGTAGTGATTGTGCTTTTATAGCCACTCAAAACGATACGCACTACAGAAATATGCTGCCTGCCGGTGCTTAAAAAGTTAGATCAGATTCTGTTCTGTTCTGTGCTTGTGTTGTCACAGTAGCCAAGTGTCTGTTTCACGTAAATTTTCTCGGGCTGGCCACATAATTCTGATCATGTGCAAATTCCTCGCCATAAAAAAAGGATAGTAACGTACCTATCAGTTATTCACAATGCACACCATCAACAATAAAGACTGTATAAAATCGTTTTTAATCTGAGGCAGGGAAGACAATAACTGTAGATGCCAAGATTAAAAATAAAAAATAACCATGGAATCTCTTTCTTTATGAAAAGACAGTGCATGCAGCATATCTTTTCCAGTAAAGAAATATGTGAAAGAAATGCTTGTTCACTTTTCACTTTGATGGTCCATATCACAAAGATTTGGAAATAATTGGTGTCCATATCACAAAGTTTGCTTCTGTAGGGTCATTTCGATTCCCAAACGATATGAAGGTTTTTACAAGAACAATAATTTAGCACTACCATAGGGTTTCGAGAGTCAGACCTTATGCTCTCTATCTCACTTTGATGGTAATATTTTTCTATTTCAATTTGTATGAGTATTTCTTCCCCATATTACGTTGGGAAATTTGAATAATTAATTATATAAAAAATATATAAAGGGAAGATGATAAGATTAATTGGTATATTTACTTTAACAAAAGTGAGTTATTTGTTTACTTTAAAAGTTTATTTATATGTTTAAATAACTATAAGAATATTCTTAAATTATCATAGTTTTAATGAGTTATAAAGTTAAGAAGGTGGGTATTGTAACAAATATTTTGAAGTTGCAATTTAATGTTTGTGTATGTAGGACATTCTAAGAGAAAGTGTTTTTCATCTTCAATCCTTTTAGTGTCACAAAAATTTAATATAGACTAATCCATAATGTATTACAAACTATGTCAAGTATCCAATATATAATGTTTATTATATTAAATTTTCCAAATCCGTAAAATCCATAAAATGTGAATTATATATATATAATCATTTTTTAAGGTCACATTTAAGTTAGACACTAAATTGGTGTATAAGACCCTCTTATTTGTGAGAAGAGACCTTCTACACGCATTGATTTGACTCCTAAAGTCTACAGAGTTATACATACCCTACTCTCTCAGGATTTGAACTTATAACCTCCAAGGAGGAAACACATGCTCTTAAACATTAAAAAATTCATACATAACAATAAAATTCATTAAAACCATTAAGAAAAATATCTTCTATGTACAATAATAATAACACTAAACAAACTTAAAATTTGATCCAAGAGATACATAACCTAATCGAGCAAAATGATTTGAATTTAACACAAATTTTCTAACGATCTTCGAATCCATGAGAATTGAAATGGAGTGTTGTATTATATGAAGCTTCACTATAAAAGTGAAAGTGAAGTTATTATGTACATGTACCACAAAATTTCTAAATTCCTTTCGATCATAGCAATTAAAGTGAAACAAAATTTCTAAATTCTAAATTCCTTTCAATCATAGACAACAATTAAAGTGAAGTTATGGTATACATGTATCACAAAATTTCTAAATTCCTTTCGATCATAGACATTAATTATTGTCCAATAAAAAGTAATTAAGATAATGTCTTCAATCTTTCTAACACGGGGATCATTACTTTGTTCATAAATTCTTTATAGAAAGAACTCATATTCACAATGAAATCACCTAATATATGATGTGATTTTATTAGTCCCTGTCGAAGGCGTAGACGGACTCTAGCAATCAATAATTCGTTGACTTCATATTAATATGTCCTTTGATTATAATTTTTTTCATAATCTCTATTGTTCGAACTAGAGAACTAAAAAACATTATTTTTTATATAATAAAAAAAACCTTGTGTGTCATCATCTCATTGGAGAATAGATTCGAAGTCTTATTGTCAGATTCAATATTGCCAATGTTTTAAATGTTTAGATATCCAAAGTTTTGAGCATCGACGCTCTTTTTTATTTTTTTTATTACTATTTTTATTGAAATGTTTACATATCGAAAGTTTTGAGCATTGACACTCTTTCTGAGGTACTTGAATAGTCCTATCAGCTTAAATGTTTACATAGAGCGAGGCCCTTAAATAGGCCTGATAGCCTTAAATGTTTACTTAAATAGGTCTATCAGAGTACATTTTTCCTCGAATTTTTCCATACAATCTTGCAGTGAATTTGGACAATATTGTTGTCCACCGCCACTTGCATAGTCATCATATGTTTCATATTTATTCTATGCTTGGAATGCAATTTAGTCATCATTGAAGATACATATATTCTTTATTAGTTCACTGGTTGTTGCGTGTTCACTTGTTCGTTGGTTCGTCGGTTGTTGCTTGTTGTTGTTTGGTTGAACTTTGCAAGGTTGAGGTCTTGCATTTGCAATTGGACCTGTTGGTGCTTGCTGACTGGTTTGTTGCTTGCTTCTTGCTTTTGTTTGCTTCAACTTTGCAAGGTTGGAGTCCTGCACCCGCAGTTGGAATTGTTTTTGCACTTTGCAGGGTTCAAGTCTTGCACCTGCCATTGGACCTGTGATTATGTCGTTCATCATTGACAAGTAAGTTTCAATACCATAGTTTCATTCGCATTCATTGTTTATTGTTTATTGTTTACAGTTTGCAAGTAAGAATGTTTAAGTATTGCCACTGGCATAGTCATCATATGTTTCATATTTCTTCTATGTTTGGAATGCAATTTAGTCATCGTTGAAGATACATATATTCTTTATTGGTTCACTAGTTGTTGCTTGTTCACTCATTCGTTGGTTCGTTGGTTTGTTGGTTGTTGCTTGTTGTTGGTTGGTTCAATTTTGCAAGGTTGAGGTCCTACACCTACAGTTGGACATGTTGGTCCTTTCTCACTAGTTTGTTGTGTGATTCTTTCTTTTGTTTGCTTCAACTTTGCAAGGTTGGGGTCCTGCACCCACAGTTGGAGTTGTGTTTGCACTTTGCAGGGTTCAAGTCCTGCACCCACAATTGGACCTATGATTTTGTCATTCATCATTGACAAGTAGGTTTCAATACCATAGTTTCATTCATATTCAATGTGTATTGTTTACTGTTTACAGTTTGTAAGTAAGAATTTTTAAGTATTTATTCATTATTCTTATCCTGTAGACTTTCCATAGAGGTTGGCATATATTTTTCTCCTGCTCTTAAATTTTCCTCCATTTTTTTCCCCAGGATATGCCCCATGTGCATGCCAATGTCATCTGCACAACTTCAGTTGTCATTTTTTCTAGCATTAAAAATATCGTTCCTTTGTCGTATGTGACAAAATGGAAATCTAACACCTCAATTGAATAAGGAAATTATTTAGCCTTCGCACCTTGCCCTCGATGATATTCCCAGCTTACCCAGGAATGAGTACCTACCTATCCCTTATGGGAATCGAACCTGTGTATTTCACATGAAAAATATGATGTCAAGCTTGTTGCCTTTGCAAAATGTTCTTGTAGAAGAAAACTGCAGGTAGGTGTAGAAGGGATAAGTATGATACACCGGTAACCAAGCTACAACAAAATTGCACACCATTTCCAAGC
>ML799021.1:90551-147372 GCA_009831015.1 Picea engelmannii | reverse complement strand
CGACTTCTTATTCTGCCTATTACAATTGTCTGTTGACCAATCTGCAAAAGGGGATTTGGTCCTAATACAATAACCAACATGATCAATCCACAATGGGGATTGATCCTATGAATAATATAACAATAATAATAAGAATACTCTTTTCAGTTACATTATTTCAACACTCATACTGTAGCTGGAAGTCAATTTCTCTATTCCATAGAGTTGCTTCTTGAAATAGTCCAGTTCGTTGCTCCATTTGACACACCCTCCTTATGGAAGCTACCATGGTATGACATCCTTGAGTTGCCTCCTCCTTGTTGCAATCACCCTTCCAGGCTCAGGCATCCCTTCACTTCTACGCAGTCCTTCAACGATCCATCTTGCCAAGGATTTCACACACAAGGAGAGTGCTAACCCAGTACCAGAACCCCACCAAGGTTCTATAGTTGTAGGGATTTAGTGTCCTCAACAGTAATTTTTCTTTTCCATATTCCAACTTTTATTCAATATTATCTCCTCTGCATCACACACATGCAGTTATCATGAGATAACATAAAAGAATTTATTTAGAACTCAAACTTATTTCATAAGTAATTCAACTTTTCCCAAAATATGAAATTCAATTTCATAATTTTTCATTGTTGTTTCAATAATAAGATGCAGTCTTCTTTATGGCTTTCAGCAAGCATCATGTTGAATATTGTTTTTCCTACAATCCTTTCATCTTTCATTTAGTGAACAAATTGTCAGTATTTCTCATACATCATAAGTTCATTGCAATATGTACCAAAAATTACGAAGTGATTTTAGAATTGCCTACACCTAGCAATCCAATCACAATACCAAAAAATTTTATTAAATAAAGAATTAATTATTATTATGTGCATAAGCTTGTTCACAATAAATATAAGTAAGTTCATTACTTCAATTTCTGAACAAAAAATTTTGTGTAGCCAATATTCATGTGACTACTTGTCTTGCTACTTTCCTGTTGCAACTTCTAACAAATCCTGAAATATTCTCAACTCCAGGAGTTAACAACATTTCTATTGTAAGTATAATTAT
Source organism: Picea engelmannii (assembly GCA_009831015.1). Classification (NCBI taxonomy): domain Eukaryota; kingdom Viridiplantae; phylum Streptophyta; class Pinopsida; order Pinales; family Pinaceae; genus Picea; species Picea engelmannii. The sequence goes on along the minus strand of ML799021.1, from coordinate 146,325 downwards.
TTCCATTCAACTATATATATGTATGCATTCACAAACGCATTCAGCAAACGAATTTAAATATACAATTCTATCATTTATGAGTGCAACTCTGCCACTTACTAGGCATGAGTGCAACTTCTCAATGTATATCTATTCAATGCACCTTTTCATTGATTTTCAGAATGATCCTTATCTAAGTCATGTATCTCACCATCCATAAATTGGAAATCTGGCCAATGTCTTGACACATTCTCCACACACTTCCCATTGTCTTCTCGATTATTTGGATGCCTTCCTTTCCGACCCGAACACTACACCAAGAATATAATTTTGTGGTGTGCATTAGTGTTAGCAAAAAGGTTACAGTCCAAGTTTTATTTAAAGATAGGAAGCTTTTGGGTATTTGTGTGGTATATAAGCTTTCCATATCCATACCTTGCCATATACAACCATGTCCTAGTCTCATGCATGACCAGATTTCCTGGCATCATTCCTATAACAAGTTCTTATCTTTAATTCTTTGGTTATTACCTCACAACCAAAATAACATGACATGTTACTATGTCAGTGTGTGCATTCTAAAGCTAAAAAGATTTGATATCTATAACAGGCCTCAAACCTTTACCACACCTAGTGATATCTTATTCATGTTGATGCATTAAATAATACCATATCGTGTATTATAAAATTCTATCTGGGGAAATTCTCACCTAAATTCCCCTTCGGCAATTATGCAACATAATTTCCAAAGAAATACTTACCTACATAGTTGTCATTAAATAAATTTGATGTTACCTGGTTAGTTGATGACAGTAGAATCCTTCATGCATCTTTATCAAACTTATAACCAGCACTTTATCTTTATGTTGCTCTCTTCCATATGAAACAACATTATCCGCAACACTTGCAACATGCAAGCATTCTCTCTTTATGGATGTCCCAACAAGCCATAACATACTTGTTGCTATTGTAATCGCAACAACCTCTTTCTTCCTGAATCACTTCTCTTGTTGATCCTAGAAGTCTCCAATTCTTCTCAGATTCTTGCATCTTCTTGCACTCACTGTAATCATTGTGCATGATTATTTCTATCTTGAGCACTTTCTAGCCAAATTACTCTTGGCTACCTCTTCAATTCCAGTCAAATACTAATGCTAATATTAACCTTCAACTTGTATTTATTTTATGGATCTTTCTATCCCAACTCATACTTAGATGAATTATAATTCCAAACATGTTATCTTGTAGACTTTTGGTCTTCAACATCCTTTTACTTCTCGGGACTGAACTTCTTCATCCCTTTTCTAACTGAGCACTTTAGTACTTGAGGCTTCTTGCATCCTCTCTTCTCTTTTCCAACTAGCCTTAGCTTGACTTGCATACCCAATCTCTAACATACTGTAAAGATGCACATATGCCTCCTTCGCTAGCTACATAGAATTAGTTGGAAGTAACCATTACTGATTTTGATTTACCATTCTAATTTCAAGTGATGCTTCAAACATCTTATGCCACTTAAGTTGAATTATTGTCAGGCACCATCTCTTTTGCATTCCAATCCATGCGTAGAACCATTTTCTTCTTCATGGTTCCTTATTGATTCTTCATTGGAAATTCCTTTTCACTTATAAGTCATTCTTGAGTTGACTTATCCATAATTGAATCCCTTTGGATTGACAACCCAATGTACCTTGAAAATGCATTGAATCCTTTGGAATCTACTCAACATCCCTCTTTATTGTTGTCATAGCTCTTGAGTTCTATAATAGAACCAAATATCTCGGAATTCACCTAGTGGTATTATTTTCCATTATCTTTGAGTTACTCTTGGAACTTATTCGATTTTGGAATCAACTGATATTTATGTAATTCCTTCCCCAGAGTATGGATATAAACCTTCATAACTAATCTACACATGATGCATTTCTTATGCATCTTCTGGCATTTCTTTAGTGTGCACACACCTACATTAATTCACCCTGAAGTTTATCATACAACCATGCTTCCACTATGTACTATGTTAGAAATAATGGAGGTGCTACCTTCAAAACTGTAGGTCTGATCCTTGGAATGTTACATCTCATTTCCATGCATACACTTTGTCTTCCTTTATCATAATACTAGTATCCTAATATATCAATATGCATAGAACATATCTTTCCACAATGTACCTTTTTACCTTATCATTTTTTAGTCTTGACCCTTTGATCATCTTGTGAGGGATTCTTGTCATAGCACCCTTGCCTCGAGTACCTCTATCCCTTCTTGATATCAGGTCTAAACTCTTTTACTCTACATCCCCAAATGGTATCCATATTTGTCATCCTGAAATATTTTCCCAATTTAGAGTTTCATAGAAGTCTTCCATTTTACTCACTGAGTATAGACGTCTTCAACTGTAGCTTCCCCCAACAATCATCTTCCATATGAATCTGGATTGTCTTACCCAAACAAGAATTCCATTAGGGTTATCCATGTTGCTTATTGAACCCAACATCTGATCCAATAATTTCTTAAAGATCCCATATGTAAAATGAAGAATTATCTATGTCCTTCTTTCTTCTATTTGCAGACATCTCTAGCACTTTTTATGTTTTACATGTAATCATTGCATTCGAAAACAGACATACAACGATTATGTTAGCTAGAACCACAATATACCATTTTGGTAATATAAGCACAATTTTCCTTTTATGGTCACCAATTATCTTATTTCTTCCTTCTCGTGATCTAAGTTGCTCAATCCTTAATAATTATGGAATACTGGGAATCCTCTTTCCAAGACCTTTCCATTGATTGCTTCATTGCTCAATTCTAAATCCTGAGCAAAAAGTTATGAACAATTGAAAATTGTTTTTTCACTGATGCAATCCATGTGAAGTTATTTTCCTTTTTCAGAGCCAAAATAGCTTTTGGACCTTTGTTGGATCCACTCATAAGGTTCACAGAACTTCTTTATCGCTTTTGATGTAGGTTCAAACAATCAAAACCCCACGGGCTTCCTTCCCAAGCCCTTTTTCTTTCTTTAAAACAGTTTTTGTGCCTTATCCTTTTTATTTCCAACCCAAAACCCATGTGACCTCATGCCATAACCAAGCACTAAGATGATAGGTGCTTATCCAAATCTTCGGGACTTCCGAGCTCCAGAACTTCGGGCTTCGGAGGTTTTTTCACCTCCATACTTCCAATCCACCGGAGTGTCGAATTGGCGAACTCGCGAAGGATGTTGGATCAACAGTCCTCATTTCCTATTTATATCTACAGTCCACAAGAAATCCAGAACTCCAGGCTTCGGGAGTTCTGAGGCTCCATCTTGTGTCACCTCCCAAATTGTCAAATTTTGAAACCACAAAGGAATGAGATCTACGATCGATATTCACCTATCAACTGACGGTCGGGATTGACTTCGGCTTCGGGTGTTTTCGAAGCACTTCTCTATAGGTCCGTCGGAGTGTCGAACTGATGAAATCACATACAACAAATCAATGGACCACGTCTTCTTGCTAACCAACGGTCATGATAAACTCTGGGACTCCGGGCTTCGGGAGTTCCCGACTGTGATAAAAAAAAGAAGCTATGATACCAATTGATAAAACAAAGAAGCTTTGATACTAATTGATAAAATATACATAATAACAACAAGATGATGGAAAAGGCATACTAGCCAACACTCTTGTATTCACACCTATGTTACATATTTATAGTACAATGGGTGATGCCACCTCATAGAGATATTTTCTCTAGATCATAAAATCATGCATGATGACTAGGCTAGGAAATGTTAACTAAATCATTAGTCATCACTTGAGGATATATTACTAATATCCTAAATGAATAATACAATTATAGGTGACGATTTAGACTTAGTGATTAGTAAAGGTAAGTCATAGGATAACAATCCCCCCCTCAATCACAAGTATGATCAATAATACCAGCAATAAAGCATAAATCGGTATCAATTCCAAGTCTTCATATCGAAACTCCTGAATTGGGCCTCAATGAAGAACTGCCTGAAAAACCACCAATCTAGATTTTGAATTTGCTCATCTGAAATGAACTAGAAGGGAGCTGAGATATGGAAGTGAACAGCTACAATATCTTAACATTCCTTGATTGCTTGAAAAATCGATCATTTTGCTAAGTATTTGAGCTAGAAGAATCTAATGTCTTCTGCTAATTGGTGAACATGTAGTTTCACCACTCTACTATTAGTGTATCACTGAGGTGCTCTCTGAATATGTGGTTTAGGATAACCACTAAGAAATTGATACCATGTATCTGATGGTTTTTGGATAACCACTAACCAATCTTGACACTTTTAGGTGTCCAACAACATCCCAATCTATAATGTCTATGATTCAATTGCAAGTCATTGAACCATAATCCTGCCAAAGTCTGCCATCTATGGAAAATCTCACTATGCAATCATGTGAGCCAGGATGCATGCAATTTTTTCACTTAATGTAAATTCCAATCTGATGAGAGCGAACCAAGAGAAGTGAATCAACTTCTAGTCTGACACATTCATGAAAATGTTTGACAACTCAATCAAATGCCAAGATGCAATGAAAAAGGATCCTCTTTTCCTCTGTTAGGTCAAATGACCATCTATGTGAACCAAGCATCCACATCATTGCTCCCAAAATCAAAATCAACATCCCAATTATGTATGATTCAACTTAAACTTATTGAACCATAATTATGCTAAAGTCTATCATCTACAGACCGCAGTTTCCCATTTGGTAAATTTCATGCCCATCTGGCATATTTGATGTTTGTTGTTGTCAAAACTTTATGTCTGACAACCATCTTCAATTCCATCATCAATTCCCCCCTTTTTCAGCTGAAAGGAGAGACCACAAGTGGTTTCATGAACCATCCTCACTGGAATTTTGAACTCCCCCCCTTAAGGTGCATCAGAGTTTCATCATTGTACTCCCTCCTTCTATGTTAAAGAAAGTACCATACTTGTTCCATTTGAGTACAACACAAAGTGGGCATACGAAAAAAAACACATGTTATCTCATCCTGTGAGGGCCATGCTCGAAAGCTACACCATAAGGGGACCACTTATGTGAGGTACAAAAATGTTATGTGCTTCAAGATTGGTCTTAAGGTTGTTCCTCTTTACAACAAGTTCATAAAATAAGAATGCATTAAAAACCAAGAATAAAGAGGAAAGATTCTCCTATAGTCAATGTGATAGGCCAAATGACATATCTTATGCAAGAAAAATGTTTGTCCCTAAATGATTAGATCCAAGTATTCGAGTTGTAGATTTCAGCATCAACAAAAATCCCATTTAGAATACTTTAGTAGGACTAAGCGTAGCCATCAATGTTATGAAAAGGGACATTATGCTTAGAATAGACCTTAAGTAACTATTGATATACACATCTATTATACTCCAACTAGCAAATAGATCAATTGTGAATCCTAAAGGATCTAACTTAGAGGATGTAATGGTGTCCATTTATTCATGGGAGTATTCAATAAAATTTGTATTACTTCAAACCAAATCTAAACTGAATGGGTACCATCTCATTTTAGGAAGACCTTGGTTGGGTAAAACTAATTCATATACTAGTTGTAGGGCATGAAATATGACCATCACAAATGGTGTATACTAGAAGACACTTGTCCTCTTCCCCCTTGTCAAGTCACTCATTGAAACAAAAATACCTATGTAGGTAGGACAAGAAGAAGGGGAGGAAACATTACAACAATACACCCTCTCCTTATAATTAAAATAGTTTTATCCATGAAAAATATAGATGATGACACTTTTATTTCAAATTAAATGAAAAATCTATACCTGGGCTCTATAAGAATTGAAGAATATAATGGCCAAGGGGAAGAGGGGATGATTTGTAAATTGTCATGGATATTCCACTGGCATAGTTCATCACAACATATATGATAAATAAAACTGAAATATACACTATGAAGGTTAAATTGCTTTAGATTCCAGAATATTTAGTTACTAATTTTCTGCTTATGCATGAAATAGATAAAATGCGGAAAATAAAGAATAGTAAAGTACAATCACACACCATCCACAAGATAACACAAATATTTTATCTAGGAAACCCTTACGAGAGAAAACCTAGCTAGAAGGTGAGGCTACTCTACTTTATTTTCTCTGTTATGGAAATAATGCAAGTACAAAGGAGAAGGCACTCTCTATGGAGTTACCTGAGACTTGTGGCCTGTTAGGATGCTACAGAACATTAACCCCCTATATTATTCTCTATAATTTCCCACTCCTATTTGTTATTCTTTGTCGGGGAACAAAATACAATTACATAAAATGGAACCTCTTGTCCTCCTATTGGCCCGATATTTAACATAGCTCAATAGCCATATAGGGGTAGGTTTTTTACTTCCTCAAACCTCAATTGTGGTAGGGTTTTGAACCTTCTAGAATCTTCTTGAATTTCCTCACATGAATAGCCCCATATGCATGAGTAATGGGGGTTGACATGGAATCATCTCGTACCATGGTGGTAAAAATGATAGGTCAATTTGCGGGAGGCGTAAAATGTGCATACAAACTTCGATTGATGCACGACTTGCACTGTTGGAAATTTCTTAGAGTGTAGAATACCGTCAAGTGGGTGTGCACATGTTTCAGACACCAAAACACGAAAAAACATCATTTAGTTCCTCATAATGGCTCTGGAAGGTTCTAGACCCCAAATTTCCAAACTGGGACATGCCACTAAAATGACCCTGCAAGTTGATTCCTCCAATTTTTTTCACTCTAAAAGCATCAAGATAGATGAAAAATGATATAATGATCCAATTTGTATGAGGGACAACCTAATTTTTTTGTTAATTTAAAAGAGGTTTCTTGGAAAGATTTACTCATTATTGAGATTAACCAATATGCAATCAAAATAGTGGAAATCTTCCCCTCTAAAATCTAAAAACCAACACTAATTTGACTATTGTCTAAGAACAACAATTACTAATTGTTCTTAGAAACCACACAACAACGTATGCATGGGATTACAAGGATATGAAATGTATTCATCCAGACATCTATACACACCAAATCTACATCAAGGATGAATCCACACCCATTATGCAACCTTAAAGAAGAGTGAATCTTGTCTTAAAAGATGTAGTTAAAGGATAGTTGTAAAAACTTTTAGATGTGGGATTCATCTACCCAATCTATGATAGTGAATGGGTTTCACCCCTATTTATAATCCCCAAGAAGAATGGAAAATCGAGGGCATGTGTATATTACCAAGATCTTAACAAGGCCACAACAAAGGACCACTTTCCTTTACCTTTCAATAATCAAGTATTGGATGCTTTAGTAGGTAAAATTACTTTTAATTTTTAGATGGGTTTAGTGGATATAATCAAATATAGATCAGATATGAGGATCAATGTAAAAATACTTTTACTTTTCCCTGGGGTACATTTTCCTATAAGGTCCTTCCCTTTGGCCTTTACAATGCTCCCATAACTTTCCAACAAGTTGTCATCAACATATTCTTAGATCTATTCCATGAAACTATAGAAATCTACATGGATTATTTTACCCCATATGAAAATCCATTCAAAGAGGCCTTAACCAATCTTGAAAATTTGTTGAAATGATGTGAGGAAATGAACTTGTCAATAAGATATGAAAAATCCAACATGCTCATGGGTGAAGGAATTATCCTAGGTCATTATATATAATCTAGAGGGATTGAAGTAGACAAAGCTAAGGTGAACATAATTAAATATCTCCCTAAAATACAAAAGAAAAAATATGTAAGGAGCATTTTAGGTCATGTAGGGTACTATAGAAGGTTCACTATATCTATTCTAGAGGGATTGAAGTATACAAAGCTCATAATATAACAAACTAACCCCCCCCCCCCTTGTTCACACTACATTCCAAGGACAATGACTTCTACTATATAGAAGAATGTCAAACAACTTTTGAAAACATCAAGAATTTTTTTTTTATCTTAGCTACTATATTGCAAGGTCCCAAGTGGAATATACCATTTCACATCCATACAGAGGCATTTGATAAAGCATTAGGGGTAGTTCTAGGCCAACAAGAAGACAAGAACACCTTTGAAATTTATTTTATTAGCAAAAACGTATCTAGAGCTAAACTAAATTATTGTCACTAATAAAGGATTTATTGTAGTTGTATATGTCATTAACAAATTCAGACATTATGTCATTGGATACCTAGTTTCTCTCCATAGAAACCATGTTTCCATTAGATATTTAATGAATAAAGATGATATTAATGGTAGGATAATTAGATGGCTCTTACTACTATAGGAATTTGATCTAACAATACTTGAAAATCCAAGTAAACAATATGTTGTTGCATATTTTCTATCAAAAATAATAAGTATTGTAGATAATGAGGTTGTATATGGGAGTTTTCATGTTGAGAAACTCTCTGCAATGTCAATAGAGACTCCCTTGTTTGTTGACATAGAAAACTACTTAGCTATAGGGAGTTTTCCTCAACACTTCTCTTACAAAGAGCATTGCAAAATTGTTAGGAAAAGTGCCACCTATACATGGATCAAATGCCTACTTTTTAGAGATTGGACCAGATAATATTCTTATAAGATTTATTAGACAAGATGAAGTACATGAAATTCTCCATGCATGCCATGATGAGCCCTATGGAGGCCATTATGTTGCAAAGTGGACAACCTACAAGATCCTACCAATAGGATATTATTGGCCTACTCTACATAAGGATGTCGAATTTTCTTATAATCATCTTGGGAGTAGAATTGTACTGCAAAGAATTATTTTGAGCATAAAAGGATCTCACAATTTTTAGTCTAGCTAAAATATATCCACTAGTGCAAATATTCTAATCATGGTTAGAACCCATTAAATCTACAAATGGTTGCCTCATATTTAAGAGATAAGAAGAGTTCTTTTACCTCTTAATCCTTGACTTCTTTTAAACTCATTTTGTGACTACTTTTCAATGCATCAATCATGCACATAGCATCTTCCATATCTATAAAACAATTTAGCATCATTTGTTTTAGATTTCAAGCTTAATTATAAAGTAGCCTCCCAACTTCCTAGTTTAGCATTGAAATATCCTTTGTGAAGTTGTCAAAGACACATAGATCATTTAATGAATCCAATTTCTCTAGTTATCAATACGTCAAAGTTAGCTACTTTTCATAATAGTTAATATGACAATCAAAATATTATAAAATCTAATAGTATAGTTATTGTTTCTCTTAGGTTATAAAGGTTTAACTTTATGTGAATTTTGATTACTATGAAAGGACACAAACATTGGTGTACAAAGTTTAGCATTGAAATATCCTTTGAGAAGTTCTCAAAGACATGGAATTTGAATGTGTAGTTGAGATTATTTAATGAACTCTAGTCATTAATATGTCAAAGTTAGATACCTTTCATAGTAGTTAGTATCCAAACCATAGTCTTTGTTCCACTTAGGTTTTAAAGTTTCAACCTTATGTGAGTTATGATTACTATGAAAAGACATAAATGTCGTTGGACATAGTTTAACATTGAACTATCTTTTGTGAAGTTGTCAAAGATATGGAATCCTAATGGTGGTTGACATCATTGAGATTATTTAATGATGGTTGACATGGAATCCTAGTGATTGACATCATTGAGATCATTTAATAATGATTAAGATTATATATTTAATCTAAATTATCTCGTTATTAATATGTTAAAATTAACTACTTTTCATAGTAATTAATATTACAATTAAACTATTAAAAAATTCAATAATTAATATGACAATTAAACTATTAGAAAATATAAAAATATATACATATTGTTGAACAAAGTTTAACATGGAAATATCTTTTGAAAAGTTGTCAAAAATATAAAAAATTGAATGTGAAATTAAAATCATTTAATAAAAGTCATTATTTTGATTACTAATATATCAAAATAAATTACTTTCCATACCTTTTTATTATTATTATGTTAAAAGTCATTATTTTGATTATTAATATATCAAAATGAATTACTTTCCATACCTTTTTATTATTATTATGTTAAAATGAATTACTTTCCGTATCTAAATTATATGTTTATTATACTTGTAAAGCTTAACCTTATATTATTTTTTATACTATGAAAATACACAAGTACTGTTAGAAAGTTTTAAATGTTTAACCTTATATTATTTGAAATCTAAATTATATGTTTATTATACTCGGAAGGTTTAACCTTATATTATTTTTGATACTATGAAAATACACCAGTACTATTAGAAAAAGTGAAGATACACAAGTATTGTTAGAAAAAGTGAAGAGACCCAATGTACAAGATTACTACTGAATTTTGATGACTGAAACGACAAGACCAAATTTACAAGATCGTTCGCCATATTTATTTAGCATGGTAGGCTTTTAGCCATATACAAAGTTATGGCCAAATATCATTACAAAACATATAATATATAAGATAGTTAAGCCACAATACTTGGTCATGGGTAAATATCATTACACGCCATATAATATATAATATATAAGATAGTTACGCCCAAGTTATTGCACTCTAGTTACAGTTGGTGGAGATGAAATTGGAAGAGAGGTAGAAATCCTCAATGGCTTTCATGAAGCGAAGCGCGACATCCTTGGCCTTCTCAGGAGCTGCAACGTTGGGAGAGAGGAGCTGATATTCGGCTCTCCAACCAGCGATGCATTTGTTCTTGTTCCCATCACCTCTGAAAGAGAACGTAACAGTGTATGGGTCATACATCTTCTTCAGCTCCCCTTCCAACACTTTGTATTTCATCTGCAATACGCCGCTCCCCGGCCCCTCCTTCACCTCCTCTATCCTCTGCTTTGATTCACTCACATACGTATTTACACCTGCCAGTGGCCACCACCCAGCCCACAATTTTATATGACAGGATAAAAAAAAAAATTATTGGTTGGGTGTAAGTACAGGTAGAAGCAATTCCAAGAGTCCAGAAGCACAAACAAAAACAATAATGAAAAAAAACGTTTACCTGGTCCGAGTTTGAGCAATCTGATACTACCTGGGCGCCCGTCCCCTTCGACATATTCGGCATTGGCAAGGAAATTAGGGTTCACTTTCTTCAGGAGCTCGTTGGTTTTGAATATTTCCCATGCTTTACTTGCAGGAACGTTGAGCTCCACTTCTCCATTCATTACTCCCATTTTTCTCTTTCTCACTCCAAACAGATAATACCAACAGACTTGAACAAGAGAATATGGTTGTAATGAATGTAGGGGGAGTAGTGATTGTGCTTTTATAGCCACTCAAAACGATACGCACTACAGAAATATGCTGCCTGCCGGTGCTTAAAAAGTTAGATCAGATTCTGTTCTGTTCTGTGCTTGTGTTGTCACAGTAGCCAAGTGTCTGTTTCACGTAAATTTTCTCGGGCTGGCCACATAATTCTGATCATGTGCAAATTCCTCGCCATAAAAAAAGGATAGTAACGTACCTATCAGTTATTCACAATGCACACCATCAACAATAAAGACTGTATAAAATCGTTTTTAATCTGAGGCAGGGAAGACAATAACTGTAGATGCCAAGATTAAAAATAAAAAATAACCATGGAATCTCTTTCTTTATGAAAAGACAGTGCATGCAGCATATCTTTTCCAGTAAAGAAATATGTGAAAGAAATGCTTGTTCACTTTTCACTTTGATGGTCCATATCACAAAGATTTGGAAATAATTGGTGTCCATATCACAAAGTTTGCTTCTGTAGGGTCATTTCGATTCCCAAACGATATGAAGGTTTTTACAAGAACAATAATTTAGCACTACCATAGGGTTTCGAGAGTCAGACCTTATGCTCTCTATCTCACTTTCATGGTAATATTTTTCTATTTCAATTTGTATGAGTATTTCTTCCCCATATTACGTTGGGAAATTTGAATAATTAATTATATAAAAAATATATAAAGGGATGATGATAAGATTAATTGGTATATTTACTTTAAGAAAAGTGAGTTATTTGGTTTACTTTAAAAGTTTTAAAAGTTTATTTATATGTTTAAATAACTATAAGAGTATTCTTAAATTATCATAGTTTTGATGAGTTATAAAGTCAAGGTGGGTATTGTAACAAATATTTTGAAGTTGCAATTTAATGTTTGTGTATGTAGGACATTCTAAGAGAAAGTGTTTTTCATCTTCAATGCTTTTAGTGTCACAAAAATTTAATATAGATTAGTCCATCATGTATTACAAACTATGTCAAGTATCCAATATATAATGTTTATTATATTAAATTTTCCAAATCAGTAAAATCCATAAAATGTGAATTATATATATATATATAATCCTTTTTTAAGGTTGCACTTAAGTTAGACACTAAATTGGTGTATAAGACCCTCTTATTTGTGAGAAGAGACCTTCTACACACATTGATTTGACTCCTAAAGTCTACAGAGTTATATATACCCTACTCTCTCGAGATTTGAACTTATAACCTCCAAGGAGGAAACACATGCTCTTAAACATTAAAAAATGCATACATAACAATAAAATTCATTAAAACCATTAATAAAAATATCTTCTATGTACAATAATAATAACACTAAACAAACTTAAAATTTGATCAAGAGATACATAACCTAATCGAACAAAATTTCTAAATTCTAAATTCCTTTCAATCATAGACAACAATTAAAGTGAAGTTATGGTATACATGTATCACAAAATTTCTAAATTCTTTTCGATCATAGACATTAATTATTGTCCAATAAAAAGTAATTAAGATAATGTCTTCAATCTTTTTAACACATGGATCATTACTTTGTTCATAAATTCTTTATAGAAAGAACTCATATTCACAATGAAATCACCTAATATATGATGTGATTTTATTAATCCATGTCGAAGGCGTAGACGGACTATAGCGATCAATAATCCGTTGACTTCATATTAATATGTCCTTTGATTATAAAAAAATTCATAATCTCTATTGTTCGAACTAGAGAACTAAAAACATTATTTTTTATATAATAAAAAAAACCTTATGTGTCATCATCTCATTGGAGAATAGATTCGAAGTCTTATTGTCAGCTTCAATATTCCCAATGTTTTAAATGTTTAGATATCCAAAGTTTTGAGCATCAACGCTCTTTTTTTATTTTTTATTTTTATTATAGTTTTTACATACCGAAAATTTTGAGCATCGACACTCTTTTTTATTTTTTTATTATTATTTTTATTGAAATGTTTACATATCAAAAGTTTTGAGCATTGACACTCTTTTTGAGGTACTTGAATAGTCCTATCAGCTTAAATGTTTACATAGAGCGAGGCCCTTAAACATGCCTGACAGCCTTAAATGTTTACTTAAATAGGTCTATCAGAGTACATTTTTCCTCGAATTTTTCCAGACAATCTTGCAGTGAATTTGGACAATATTGTTGTCCACCGCCACTTGCATAGTCATCATATGTTTCATATTTATTCTATGCTTGGAATGCAATTTAGTCATCATTGAAGATACATATATTCTTTACTAGTTCACTGGTTGTTGTGTGTTCACTTGTTTGTTGGTTCGTCGGTTGTTGCTTGTTGTTGTTTGGTTGAACTTTGCAAGGTTGAGGTCTTGCATTTGCAATTGGACCTGTTGGTGCTTGCTGATTGGTTTTTTGCTTGCTTCTTGCTTTTGTTTGCTTCAAATTTGCAAGGTTGGAGTCATGCACCCGCAGTTGGAATTGTTTTTTCACTTTGCAGGGTTCAAGTCTTGCACCCGCCATTGGACCTATGATTATGTCATTCATCATTGACAAGTAAGTTTCAATACCATAGTTTCATTCGCATTCATTGTTTATTGTTTATTGTTTGCAGTTTGCAAGTAAGAATGTTTAAGTATTGCCACTGGCATAGTCATCATATGTTTCATATTTCTTCTATGTTTGGAATGCAATTTAGTCATCGTTGAAGATACATATATTCTTTATTGGTTCACTGGTTGTTGTTTTTTCACTCATTCGTTGGTTCGTTAGTTTGTTGCTTGTTTCTTGTTGTTGTTTGGTTCAATTTTGCAAGGTTGAGTTCCTACACCTACAGTTCGACATGTTTGTCCTTTATCACTAGTTTGTTGTGTGATTCTTTCTTTTGTTTGCTTCAACTTTGCAAGGTTGGGGTCCTACACCTGCAGTTGGAGTTGTTTTTGCACTTTGCAGGGTTCAAGTCCTGCACCCGCAATTGGACCTGCAATTTTTTTGTTCATCATTGACAAGTAGGCTTCAATACCATAGTTTCATTCATATTCAGTGTGTATTGTTTACTGTTTACAGTTTGCAAGTAAGAATTTTTAAGTATTTATTCATTATTCTTATCCTGCAGACTTTCCATCGAGGTTGGAATATCTTTTTCTCCTGCTCTTCAATTTTCCTCCATTTTTTTCCCCAGGATCTGCCCCATGTGCATGCCAATGTCATCTGCACAACTTCAGCTGTCATTTTTCTAGCATTAAAAATCTCGTTCCTTTGTCGTATGTGACAAAATGGAAATCTAAGACCTCAATTGAATAAGGAAATTATTTATCCTTCACACCTTGCCCTCGATGATATTCCCAGCTTACCCGGGAATGAGTACCTACCTATCCCTTACGGGAATCGAACCTATGTATTTCACATGAAAAATATGATGTCAAGCTTGTTGCCTTTGCAAAATGTTCTTGTAGAAGAAAACTGCAGGTAGGTGTAGAAGGGATAAGTATGATACACCGGTAACCAAGCTACAACAAAATTGCACACCATTTCCAAGCATTATCCATCTTTGTCGATGAAATATTTCAGTAAGTTATAAAGAAAAAAGTTGCAGGACCTGGAATGCAAACCCTGGGTAATTCTAGGACATGTTATTGCACTTTGCAGGGTTGAACTCTTGCAGTCGCAATTGGACCTGCGATTATGTCCTTCGTCATTGACGAGTCAGTTTCAATACCATAGTTTCATTTGTATTCGTTCTTTATTGTTTACTATTTACAGCTTGCAAATAATAATGTTTACGTATTTATTCATCACTCCTATGTTGCAGACTTTCCATAGAGGTTGGCATATCTTTCCCTCCTGCTCTTAAATTTTGCTCCAATTTTTTCTCCAAACTCTAAACCATATGTATGCGAATGTTGTGTGCACAACTTCGGCTGCCATTTTTTCTAGCATCACAAATCTCAGTACTTTACCTTATGTGACGAAGTGGATATCTAACACCTCAATTAAATAAGGAAATTATTTAGCCTCCCCACCATGCCCTCGATGATATTCCCACCTTGCCCGAGAATGAGTACCTACATGCCTTTGCAAAATGTTCTTGTAGAAGAAAACTACAGGTAGGTGTAGAAGGGATAAGTATGATACAAAGGTAACCAAGCTGCAACAAAATTGCACACCATTGTCAGGAATTATCCATCTTTAACAGTGACATATTTTAGTAATTTATAAAAAGAAAGTTTGAGGACGATGTCTACATTATATAGGAACAGGAAAAGGAAAAAACAAACTGAGACCTTGGGAAATGATGACATTGACTACCTCATGAGAAAAGAGTCAGTGACATGTATTCGTTACTATAAACATAGAGTAAATGCTTTGAGGCACTTGATATGTAATGCATATACAGGAAAAGTTGCATATAATGCAGGTGGAACAATAGTCCACTCTGCATTATTGATGCCTTTTAACAAGTCACATTTTCTTCCACTCGGGAAAAAAATGTTAGATACCTTGTCAAAGCTTTATGATGAACTACAATTTGTGTTCATAGATGAGGCATCCTTGATTGGAATTTGCTTCTTATATTCCATTGACAATCGACTTAGAAACATAAAACATGTCCAAACCAAATACTTTGGAAACCTTGATATGGTATTATGTGGGGATATTTACCAGGCACAACCCATACAAGATTCTCTCATATTTGAGAAACCTATGGTCAACATGCAAACAATGATGCATGGATTTTGGAAAGACAACGTAAAGTGCTTTGAATTACATACTAAAATGCACTTGACAAATGAAAAAATTATTTCAATTCTAAATAGAATGCGAACAAACAACCAAACATGTGATGACTTAACATATATCAATTCAAGCTGCATGCGACCTGGCCCGACCGACCCAACCTTCCCTTACCTATTCTACAATAATAAGTATGTTGCAACGCATAAAAAGTATATGATATCGCTCATGCCTGGCAATGATATCATCATCAATTCAATTGATCTTGAAGAAGAAAACCATGGCAGTGTACTATGTCATCAACATACATCAACTTTTCGTTTGCAACTTGTCCTGAAATTAGACATGTTGTTTGAAATATATTCCTGGAACTATGATTCACAAGATGGCCTAGTGAATGGTGCAGATGAAATACTCAAATATTATACCAAAACAGAAAAAGTTGATGTCCTATAGATTAAGTTCCATGACCCGCATATTGGCCACCGACAAGCCAACAAGTTAGCTTATCTATATAATTCAAACACTTTGCGTGAATGGAAACCTATATTGTGAATATCAAAACCAATATCAACATCGGCAAAGGCAAGTCAACTGAAGATTTGAAAACAGTTTCCATTTCCACTTGCATGTGCATGTACAATCCACGGATCTTGATAGTGTTGCCTTCGACCCTGCTAGAATACGAATACATGGACTTGTATACATAGCTCTGGCCCGTGTCAGAAACATAGAGTCCTTGTATTTTCTAATCTCTCTTACAAACGATAACTTCAAAGTCAAACATAAAGTTGATACTATGATGCAACACCTTCAGACTAGTGCAAAATGGCAGCTGCAATATAATTACCAATCCATACAAACAAACTCATATGTATCAATTCTCCCACTTAACACGCACAATTTAAATTCACATATGAATGATATACTCAATGACTATGACACAATGCAATCTGATATTTTGTGCTTATAAGAAACATACATGACATTATGCATGCAAAATAAGCAATTTTCAAATCACACTTGCATATCAAGTTACATTACGCATGGAGTGATGATATTAGTGAAAAAACATATAAAAATTTTGGATCATATGCATTTCAAAGAAAAAGATGTTGAGATGGTGCTAGCAAGAGTATTTTTTCGTGGACTGCAAATTGCAATATTCAATTTCCATGACACTCTGTGTGCAACGTTGCCAACATAATGAATGTTTTTTCAAATGCATTACACCATTTACATCTAAACGATACAATTATCATTCTAGGAGACTTCAATGTTGACATGCTACAAAATAGTGCCATAAAAAAAGAATTGGAAAACTACATCTGCAATAACAATCTCCGCTTTCTTTTGGTTAAAATAAAACATGTACAAAACGCACTTATTGACCATGTATGGTCAAATGTGCCCACTTCACAATACACCCTCTTTATATTAGACACATACTGGTCTAACCATGATACAATTTGTCTTGTACTTGAATTATGAAATATACATCAAACTTATTACAAAATCATATTTCCATGTCTCAAAGCATATTTGGATACTTTGTTGCACAAAACCAAATCATTCAGCTAGGATCATCCAACTTCTTAATGTTTTATGGCTAGTAATATATTTTGTCTAGGAAAACTTATATATAACCACAACCATGGATCAAGAAAACAAAGGTGCATGCTTCTAACTCTATCTTTTATTCTATTCCTTTGATTCTCATTTATTGTATGTACATATTATGTGTTTTCCCTTACATACCAAATTACATTCATGTTCATTGTATTTTGTGTGTTCCCACATTGAAACAAACAGAATAACTGGAGAAGACGAAGGACTCTTAACCACAAATGTAGAACAAGAGATACAAAGGTGCATGCTTCTACTCTTATTTCATATTCCATTGCTTTGTATTTCATTTATTGTCTGTATATTTATTCAACTACTTTGCACCTAATTTATTGTATGTAGATACTACATATCTTCCTACATAATAACTTATCTTCATGTCAATTGTATTTTATGTACTGCTACATTGAAATAAATAGAACTATATTTATTTTTTTACATGTCTTTCTACATACCAACTTACCTTCATGTCCATTGTATTTTCTACGTTCCTGCATTGAAAGAAATAGACTAGTTGGACAAGAGGATAAAATCGTATATGCCACAGCAGAGGAAGTTGAAGTACAATATTAAAAAAGGTATACCAATAGTGATAGTAAATCAAACACACAAAATGAGTAGGTGGATAAAATATTGGACTAGAAAACGATGATTTGGCAACAATGGTCCTTTGTTGAGACTTCCCGCTTCTGAAAATTTCCCTCCCCTTTTATATTTTTCCACTCTCTTTTATCCATTTTTTCCCTCTTATATACTTAATCAAAATTCCCTTTCTTTTTCCCCTCTACTTTCCCTTTCTGGTTACTTTACTTAGTCATTTTTCCGAAAATGTCTAGGTGCGTGGGTTGGCGGACTCACGGGTTCACATTTATACTCATGCTTCTATATCATGAGTCCGACCAACCGCTTCCCCATTCCATACTTAGCCACTTTTTCAATCGTGGGTTCACGGGCTGGCGAGCTCAAAATTGTGCTTCTATTGTTCTGTGTCCTGCAAACAACACTCGGAGTTCCGCGATATACAAATTGACAGCCAGATTCTCGGGCTGGTGGGCTCAAAATTGTGCTTCTATTGTTTTTTGACCTACAAACGGCGCCAAGACTTCCGCGATATACAGATTGACCGTCGAACTCCCCCATCATGCCCCGCTCCATGTTACAGATTTTTGCACTCAAAATTTCTGAGACATACAATTTGACTGTCGGGTCCTCACGTCTCCTGAGTATCCCTTGACACCCTATTTCATACTCCATCCCCTTCAAGCCTATATGTGACATCCAGCAGAATTATGAATAATATACAATGCATATGCTTATTTATTTGTTCTGATGTTCATGTACACATGTTTGCATCAGAAAAAGTTGGACGAGTGACATGGGCATGAGTAGTCAATCATCGCAAACATCAACAGAACGACAAGGCCAAAGGTAAAGATTCATACATTATTCTCTTGCTATGTTTACAAAAAAAATATACTAAGTTATTTATTCATCTATTCCATGATAAATATGTTGATGTCATCTACAACACATGCATTTCAGTTCACAAGAAGTATCAACGAGCGCAAGTGAAACTCCCAACATAATGCAATCTCCGAAGACTAAGAGGTATGGTTACAAAACTCTGTCCTGCATGCTTCATCCAAATTGTGCATCTACTTGTACATTTATGAAAAAAAAAATGATACAAACTTCCATTCACATTACTTTTTCTGTTCAAAAAATCTCACGAGATCTAAACTTATAACACCCAATATACTATCGATAGAAGGTTTGAACAGTCGTCGAACTAGAAAAGTGTTCGTTGAAGACATAATGGTCATGTATAGCACCTAATTAGACAAGGAAAACAAAACTAGATGCATTATGCATGCTGACATGACAGACAACGAAGCCATGATGACAGTCACACTGACTATCCCTACACAACTTCTCCGGAAACATGCAGAAAAGATCTTGTCAGGTAATGGGATATCCATTACAAATTTTAATATATTACCGAAAATAGTATATGACCGTGGTGATTGTGATTAGATTATATTGCTCAATGAAACAAGTATTGTGGAAAATGTTCCCATGGTTTGTTCAGAATATCATTTTGTACCGGACACAACAATCAGCCAACTTGCACAGAGCAATGACATTTACCCAATCGGAACCATCGGTGCAGTTGTCACACTCGCGAGAAAAGTTGGCTCGTAACACATTCTCCATATAAAATATGGAGAGTCAAACAACGATAAGGAAATGGTATCGTTCTCCATATCCATTTTTGTCCTTTACTTTCACATGTTCATATATCTCAATTATGTTACACAACTATTACATTGTTCCATGTTGCAGCTACAATTGTTCAACACCTATTCAAATTTATTTTCTTCAATGGAACAACAATTGCATAAAGGGCAATTTCCACTTATGCTCTTCAAAAATATAACAAAGAAAAGAGATGTTAAAAAAAGGATCTTTTGCACAACCCAAGCAACATTTGTAACAGAATTGCGAACAAACATAGTACAGGATCTCAAGAAACGAACTAGCTCAACAACTGTTGTACGTATACATCTACAATTCCATCCACACTTTGCACATAAAAATTGTCTTAAACAATTTTGTGCAGCTTTTTTGTTGTACACTTGTATATTATATTGTTCAATATATTAAATACTATGCTCACCTGTGCAGGTTGAGGGTTTTTTGGTTGTGGCAAATGCGTAATCGACCCCCT
Organism: Picea engelmannii; assembly: GCA_009831015.1. Classification (NCBI taxonomy): domain Eukaryota; kingdom Viridiplantae; phylum Streptophyta; class Pinopsida; order Pinales; family Pinaceae; genus Picea; species Picea engelmannii. The sequence goes on along the minus strand of ML799021.1, from coordinate 126,036 downwards.
TCGAGCCTATATGTGCCCAATGAAACTCTCTTGCTTCTGCCTGTGCTTTCATAAATGATGGCACAGTTGATTGTCTACGATGTGGTAAAAAATACCCTTACATATATAGACATTGCCTTAACGCTTCCATCTGAACCCTCAGCAACACAATTGTACATTGTATAGTTAGACAACCTGTATTACAAGATGTGCTTCCTAGGTTGGCAGAATTTCCATATGAAGTATGCCTACAAAAGAAAGCAAACAATGTCTACATGTTACGCGATTTTTGCGTCCATCGCAAATTTACATTAAATGAGGACAATGCCATACTATATATCCGTTGAACCAACAAAAAAAAAATCCATACCATGCATTGACAATAAACGAAACAATATGATTTGTATATGTCCATGCTACCCAATCAAGATATGAATAGAGTTTTGTAGTGCCATGGAAAAGTGAACTGGAAGCGCATAAGATTTTTCAGTCCAAGAATGAGAAGCATGAGGAAAGACCTCATACAAAGTATCCAACTGTGAATAAATCAGGTCCATCCTTTGAACCATCAAAATGGATTTCTCCTCTGAACGGAACCATCAGGCATTTTCAATAATATTGCAGATTTTGAATTGTTCAAACTCCATTAAGTTAAATGTTGACACTCTTTTCCAGAACTAGTAATGTTAGAACATTGTCAGGTCGACGTGATCTTGGTTCATAGTACTATCAGAAGAAAATGTTCATAGTGATACTGGTTCATAGTAATATAGTAATCGGAAAATATCTTGGTGCCCATTTGGGGATATGGTTATATATGGGATACAATGCCCAATCTCCGATATTTTTTCATGTCTTGTGTTTGGCATACTTTTGTTCATGTTCTTTCGTACTGTAGTTCAAGGTTCTCATGGGCCTGGTTTTTGAATTATGGTTGGATGATAGATTCAGGATCTTATTGGTTTTTCTATGATCTTGAATAATATACAATACCTACCTTTCCTTTTAATGTAAGATCTGTGAAGCAAATGTAATATTTAGTTCATTTTAGCACTTTTACTTGATTGATGAAATTACCAAAATTCTTCTTCAAAAATATTTTGAAATAAAAAGATATTTACTAGGTGAAGTCCAATGGGACTATGATATCAACTACAGAAAATTCAAATTCAAATTCATCGTTGTTATACTTACGGTCAAGTTGACAGTACAATAATTTTACTTGAACAACCCTCCATTGATTTTTTCTGTAGCTTTTTTATGCTTCTCTTATGCAAACACATCCTGGAAAGTATAACTATGACTCACTTTCTCTATTCCTTGATTGAAGATCTTGTTCACCTGTCTAATGCACTTCATATTTATTGTTAAGACCGTCAATGGGGATTTTTTAAGACCAATTCCCGCTTCCAAAAATTTCCCTCCCCTTTCTTTTTCCCCTCTACTTTCCCTTTTTGGTTACTTAGTCATTTTTTGGAAAACATCTAAGTGTGCAGGTTGGTGGATTCATGTGTTCACATTTCCACTGATGTTTTTATATCACGAGTCCGATCGACCACTTCCCCATTCTATACTTGGCCACTTTTTCGATTGCCAGTTCCTGGGCAGGCGCGCTCAACATTGCGTGTCCATTGTTCTGATACCTACAAACAACACCTGGAGTTCTGCGATATACAAATTGACTGTCGAATTCTACCATCGTGCCATGTTCTATGTTACACATTTTGCAGTCAAAATTTTGGAGACATACAATTTGACCATCGGGCCCTCACGTCTTCTGAGTATAACTTGTGACCATATTTTGAATCATGACCGACCGCTTTCCATACTTGGCCATTTCTTGGAACCTCTTTCATGGGTCGTCAGGTTGGCAGGTTCATGAAATGTCCAATCCTTAATCATTTTTCGTTGTCCCCGACACCTTCGCACTTCTTTCTAAATATGCAATTATTAAGCTTTAAACAACTCATCATGTAGGAACCGTAAAGATTGTCATTAATGGGCGAAAGGCTCGAGGAGATCTCCCATTAATACGAATTAAACCAAGATTTTTGGAGGGTTATATTATCCCTTTCAAGTGTTCATTTCAAACATCATGGAATCTCTTTCGTGCGTCGTCGGGTTGGAGGCTTCACGAAATATCCAATCCTTAATCACTCTTCATCGTCCCTGCCACCTTCGCACTTCTTTCTAAGTATGTAATTAGTAAGCTTTAATGGTAACAACTCATTACGCAGGAACCGTAGAAATTGTCATTAATCAACGAAAGGCTCAAGGAGATATCCCATTGATACGCATTAAACCAAGATTTGTGGAGGGTTATATTATCCCTTCCGAGTGTTCATCTCAAACATCATCTGGAGAAAACAAATGTTCTCATCAACTTATGGCAGCAACTCGACAGCAGTTCTGTCGAGATATAGTAAACACCTTTGGGCATGATGACCAAAACTTCCAGTGGTCCAGGGCATATTATTACTACTCATACCCTTCCGCCCAGAAGAAAGTAAGGAGATGGTCCCTTGGTGCGCCGAGAGATATATTTCAAGCCAAATAATTCCAAGGCAACCCCCCCTACATTTATTTGTTTTATAACCCTATAAATGTGTATATCTTTCCCCCCTACGATTATTTGTTTTGTAACCCTATAAACGTGTATATCCTGCATTCTCTTTGTATATCCATTGCCTGCTCCAATTTTCAAGGATTTTGCAGAAAAGCACGAAATAATGGTTGACGTAGAAGTTGATGCAGTCGATTTCGAGTCTGAAGAAGATGATGTGATGGAAGATGATACGATGATGGATGATGGAAATGCAGACGTTGTTCCCACTCCTGCGCCCAAATTGAAATCCATCATAACAGGGGGCACTTCCCATCTCAGCGATGGCGGCCTTAACAAGACCAAAGGAAGGGGTTTCAGAAAATAAATCGGTGTTGAACGCAATAGTCGATTTGCAGCTCGAGAGTTTTAGTCTCTTGACTTGGATGGAGGTCCTGGGCCTCTGAGATGTATCCTTTCCTTTCATTTTTAGGGTTTTGGATTAGGGTTTGGATTTGTCCCTGGTGCAGGCTGTGTCCCTAAATTCTTTGATTGTAAGGAGGTGATCTCTTGGTGCCCCGAGAGATACATTTCAAGCCAAAGAATTATTTAATTGTAGGACCAGTCTCTTGTTTTGGAGATACAATTAACATCTTAGGGGGTGAGGACCAAAATTCCCAGTGGTCCAAGGAACATTCCTACTACTCATCCCCTTCCACCCAGAACGAAGTAATTTGGACCTCCAGAATTGCTCATTCATGATGTGTCCCTGAAGTCTTTAACTGTAATGAGGTGGTCTCTTGGTCCCCTTCTGCCCAGAACGAAGTAATTTGGACCTCTGGAATTGCTCGTGCGGGTTGTTTCCCTGAAGTCTTTGCCTGTAAGGAGGTGGTCTCTTGGTGCGCCGAGAGATATATTTCAAGTCAAACAATTATTCCACTATGGGACCACTCTCATGTTTCTTTTTCACCTCAGGTATTCCGCAAGATGTTGAGACTTTCGAAGCCAACATTGACCTTCAGAGGAGAAGACTGCAAGGAGTTCCTAAAAAAGCATGATAACCAGTTTTGTATGCATGTTCAAGAGCTTGTTGATGCCTTCTGGATGTTGTCTCACTAGATGAACAACACATAATTGTATGCATATTTTTTTGTTTTTTGTAAATCCTCTACCTGTACTTATGACAAGTATGTTCAATGCTTCGGTGCAAAGAACTCAGACCAATGTCTATGGATAAATATATATTACCCACTATTTTTCTTATAGATTTACTATTAAAAAATTGCCTTGGAATCTTGGTTATTGCTTATTTGTTGGATTTAACACCTTTTCTCATTTGCATGGTTCGATAGTCTCATAATTCTTAAATATTGTATTGACTCAAGTAATTTGATCAAATAATAAGCATTGAACAATTATATGACAATGCATTGTGTCGATCACACGAGGCTTCTATGGAAACGTAAATGAATTTCACACAGTTTCAAACCAACATTCAATTCCATTCGTAATGTAGATAGAACATAGAAACATTGATTCACGATGTGGGAGTTAGGGTCCTTCCCAAGAAGTTTCTTTCTCATCTCAACCTTGTTGAGCGAACTATGTCTTATTTCCCTCTCGCTTCCTTGATTCCTTCACTTGAAAAGGAAACATATTATTGGTTATTCATCCCCTGTCCTCTTTTTGAGCACTTTTACTTTATTAATGAAATTACCAAATTTCTTCTTCGCAAATATTTTGAAACACAAAATGATATATGCTAGTTGAAGTCAAATGGGGCTATGAAATCAACCAAACTATTAAAATTCAAGTTCGTCGTTGTTATACTTATGGTCAAGTTGACAGTACAACAAGTTTATTTCAACAACCCTCCATTGGTCAAGTTTATGAAAACACATGCTGGAAAGTATAACTATGACTCACTTTCTCTATTATTTGATTGAAGAGTCTGTAGAGCTGTCTAATTGACTTCATAGTTATTGTTGCTCCTAAAGTTTGCACCTAAGTGCTAAAGGGCAGAGCCAAGCCACCAAAAATTTGGAATGGTCATTCTTTTGAATTTGTTGGTGAGTTAGAGGGTTGTTTCACAAAGACAAAAGCATGGTCAAATTGGCAAGATGATATGGATGAGGGTACTCCTTGGCTGGTAGCAGAGTAATGAAGACAAGTGAAATAATAGAGGTAAAAACAGAGGGAAGCAACAAACCATTCAATGAATAATCTGTTGCAAGAAGTTTAATACTTAAAATAATTTTTCAAGGCATTAAACAATGTATCAAAAACACAATTACTCCCATAGGTTGCAATAAAAAAAAATATTCATCAAAGCATTAGATGGCGCACCTCAGTCGACTGAAATGACCAATAGCACAGTCTACGAAATCGACCTCCCTATTATCGAATCAACAAAGATGAATACTATGGGATCATAGAATTTTTTTGTGTGAGAATTGAATTGGAAAAAATTGTTACTTATTCTACTTTTTTTAAGGCCTTATCACAATAAGAATGCAAGCGTATCATAACCCATTGTTATCTACAAAATCCAAACATCAATAGCGCATGTAAATCAACTATACATAGTTATAGTCAAAAATCAAGTTATAGTTTATATTTTCATTTGCTCACACCCTTTTTAATGATACAAGCACAATAGAAAACGAGTATGTGGATAAAATATTGGACTAGAAAATGATGATTTTGCAACAATGGGGCTTGTTTGAGACCAATTCCTGCTTCTGAAAATTTCCCTCCCCTTTTCTATTTTCCCACTCTCTTTTATCCCCTTCTTTTCCCTCTTCTATACTTAACCGAATCCCCCTTTCTTTTTCCCCTCTACTTTATCTTTCTAGTCACTTAGTCATTTTTTATGAAAATGTCTATGTGTGCGGGTTGGCGGACTCATGGGTTCACATTTCCACTCATGCTTTTATATCATGACTCCGACCAACCGCTTCCCCATTCCATACTTAGCCACTTTTTCGATTGTGGATTCTCATGCAAGCGGGCTCTAGATTGCACTTCCTTTGTTTCGTGACCTACAAACAGCACCCAAAGTTTCGTGATATACAAATTGACCGCGGGACTCCCACATCATCCCCTCTTCATTGTTACACATTTTTCACTCAAAAGTTTCGAGACATACAATTTGTCTGTCGGCCTCTCACGTCTCTTGAGGATCCCTTGTCACCCTATTTTGAAGCTTGTATGACCACTTTCCATACTTCGCCATTTCTTGGAATCTCTTTCGTGGATCGTCGAGTTGGCAAGTTCATGAAATCTCCAATTCCTAATCGTTGTTCCCCATGCCCGCCACCTTCCCACTTCTTTCCAAGTATGCAATTAGTAAGGTTTAATGCTAACAATTCATCATGCAACAACTGTAAATATTTTCATTAATGAGCTAAAGGCTCGAGGAGAGAATCACACTGACTATCCCTACACAACTTGTCCAGAAACATGCAGAAAAGATCTTGCCAATTAATGGGATATCCATTACAAATTTCAATATGTTAGCAAAAACGAGTTCTACCGATCGTTTCCATATTCCATACTTATCCACTTTTTCGATTGTGGGTTCTCAGACAGGTGGGCTCAAGATTTCACTTCCATTGTTTCATGACCTACAAATAGCACCCGGAGTTTCGCGATATACAAATTGACCACTGGACTACCCCATCATGCCCTCTTTCGTGTTACACATTTTGCACTCAAAAATTTCGAGACATACGATTTGACCATTGGGACCTCACCTATCCTGATTATCCCTTGTAACCACATTTTGAAGCCCGACCGACCGCTTTCCATACTTAGCCATTCCTTAATCACTCTTCCCCGTCCCCGCCACCTTCGCACTTCTTTCTAAATATGCAATTAGTAAGTTTTAATGCTAAGATCTCATGATGCAGGAACCATAAAGATTGTCATTAATGAGCGAAAGGCTTGAGGAGATCTCCCATTAATACACATTAAACCAACATTTTTTTAGGGTTATATTATCCCTTTTGAGTGTTCATTTCAAACATAATGGAATGTCTTTCGTGGGTCATCGAGTTGGCGGGTTCAGGAAATCTCCAATCCTTAATTGCTCTTCTTCGTCCCCGCCACCTTCGCACTTCTTTCTAAGTATGAAATTACTAAGCTTTAATGCTAACATCTCATCATGTAGGAACCATAGAGATTGTCATTAATGAGTGAAAGGCTCGAGGATATATCCCATTCACACGCATTAGACCAAGATTTGTGAAGTGTTATATTATCCTTTCTGAGTGTTCATTTCAAACATCGTCTGGAGCAAACGGACGTTCTCGTCAAATTATGGCACCAGCTTGACAGCATTTCTATGGAGATACAGTGAACATATTTGGGCATGAGGACCAGAACTTCCAGTGGTCCAGAGCATATTCTTACTACTCATCCACTTATGCCCAGAACAAAGTAATTTGGACGTTTGGAAATGCTCGTGCAAGTTGTGTCTCTTAAGTCTTTAACTATAAGGAGGTGGTCTCTTGGTGCGTTGAGAGATATATTTCAAGACAAAGAATTATTCCACTGTGGGATCACTCTCCTATTTCATTGTCACCTTAGGAATTCCACAAGATGTTGAGATTGTCGGAGCCAACATTGACCTTCAGAGGATAATATTGCAAGGAGTTCTTAAAAAAGCATGATAACGGGTTGGACCTCTTACCCGAGTTCCTAGAAGACCTGACGGCAGCTCCTGAAGATATCACAAGGTTGCAGGTTAGTTCATTTAGAAATCCATTCTGGGAAATTGTCTAGTTGTTTACAAGAATAACGGGACAGGAATCCACAGGAAGCATTTCTCGCATGATTATTTATATTTTGTATTCCACGGTCAAGGAACAAGCCATTTTTTATTGGGGGAAGCTAATTTCCATTGACATGTGTTCCCAATTGTCACGATTCAAACAAGAGAAGAAATTCCATATGTCATCCTATTTGGTTTTCGTGATAGCACACTGTTGTTTGTTTCCAAAACTATCTGTGTCCAAGAAGGTAAACTGTGAATTCGACCCAGTAACCTTCTGTTACCAGGCCTTGTGGAGGCACAAGGCCTCCCATTAGTTTTATGAGGTTTTTAATGACTTTGTCTCAGTTTTCAAATATTTATTGTTAGGAAAGGATGCTCCCTGAATGTCTGACCAGACAACCAAGTTTTTGGACAGGAAGGGGACACTTGAACAAATGGAGAATTATAGTGTAATAATGTTTTTTTGGATCCAAGGAAAATCTTGCTTTCCTTCCATGTCACATTATAGAAAGAATGTTTGTTACGGAAATAGCAAGGAAATACAACTAGTGGTTGCATTTTTTCCATGAGAAGAGAAAAACATAGTTCATTGCTCTTCCTTGGAAATTCGGAGACTTCATTTTCAGGAACGTCAATAATATTGACGAATTCGTAGGCCATTTCAACAACTTGAACCTAAGATATGCTAAAAGGCTAAGAGGGTTCGACCCTAATGGGATTTTTGTAGAACATTTACTAGCATTTGGCTTCAGCAATTATTTTATCCATACACTCTTGAATGAAGACAGAGACAATGATGACAACACTCATGCTCCTGAAGATGGCGACCTACAGACATTTCAAAGCACCAATTAATTGTACAAACAACAGGGAAAAGGCCCCGGTGAGAAGAGTGTCCAATCCCTAGCTGCCACTCCCAAGAGTACGACATCCTGTAGCATCGCTCCAACAGCCCACCCTAGTAAGAAAGAAACCCACAATTCTTCAAACGGGGGAGGATATAAGAACCCTCCTCAGGGTAAAATTGATAGTTCTCACAAGCTTCTCGTGAGGAAGAAGAGAAAAAACATTGTGGAACAAGCGAAAGAGCCCAGAACTGAAATTGAAGACATGGAACTTGAGACTAATTTGGATAATGTGTCTCGCAACATTGATCAGCCCAAGCACACGATCCACCATAATCCCCTAATGGAAATAGTTGAGACCGAGATTTTTGACGAAGATGAATCCTTTGTATTCTAGAGCATTGTTTTTCACAACGAATCTAAAAATTTAATTATTGAAAAGAGAGATGTCATAAATAAGAAAGGGAAATTGTGTTCAGAGATTAACCTTAGGAACATGCAGTCATCCCAAATCTTTCAACTTCACCGAGAAATAGGAGATGCTCTTGATGATTCCATTGGAGGCATTGAGGCGGAGAATGTCAGACTGAAGGATCAAATCAAGGAATTTGAGGAAGCTTTGATTTCTATCCCATTTCTTTCCAGTCCTTTAGCAATAATCATTCCTACCACCCCTGCAGCCAAGTTAAAAGTATCCTCCAGCCTCCTCATATCATGTAGAGGCTATCTGGAGAAGAATATCAAGAAAATAATGGAGATAATTACTTAATCCTGGGAAACATCAAAAAGTCTAGCTTCCTTTGGAATGAGGGCACATGCCTTGCAGGAACATTTGTAGGCAGATTTAAAAAATGAAGAAGGTTTCTATCTAGACACGGTCCTCCCTTTTGGCATCAATTTCACCAACATGACAGAAATGAGAAGAAGACAAGAAGATCTCCCCTCCCCAAACTGAATCAAACAATTAAATGCATGCTAGAAAGAGAAAATTAAGAACCTACATCTCATTGTCCAATCATGTGAACAAGCCATATCAAAGAAAGAATAATTATTCAGAAAGTTGATTGAAATAGACTTAGCCGAAAGTACCAATGAGGTCTAAGACCCCAACTTAATCCTCAACTCCTTGTCCTTAACCAAGAAAGCCTTCGATGAACAAGTTGATATTTTTAAGGGGTTGTCTTCAGAAAATTTTTACGACATCCTTGAATATGGTGAAGATGACGTGGATAACTGGCTAGTGGACTATTCGGTAGAAAATGAAGAAATTTAACAGGCTCTGCATAATCTTTCTATCGATCTAAGGGAATTAGAAAGCGAGGCTTTCAACATGAAAATCTGGCATGAGATCAACGTGGCCCCCATGAGAAGCTACATTGTACAATGGCTCCAAAGGGAAATCAACAAGCTCACTGATGAAGGGCAACAAGTGGTTGGTACGATTCCAACAACCGTCGACGAAAGCAATAAAAAGGCATCAGCAAGTGAATAGAAAAGGGGGAGAGAGATACCATCATAGTAAGTCTATAATGATCACATAATTCTTTCTTTATCAATCCAGTTATTCCACCTCTTTAAATAGAAATGTCTAACCAAAGACTGACAAACTTCCAATTTCTTCTTTGTAGGTCTTGCTCTCTACCGGCACCCACTTCTTTTTTCTACTGTCCTATTTCTTGTACTTATTTCTTTTATGGTCCGCAGGAGAACCAATCCCATTCTATATGACAAACGCATTTAAATTTCGAGGAATATGTAACAGACATTATTATTTTTTGATAAATTTCAAAGAAAACTACTTCGGGAATAATCTCGACAGTGCCTTGTAACCCTATTTTCGGAATGCAAAGTTAGTTGTCTTTATGCATGTCGGTCATCTTCTTTTATTTTTAAGTTCTCGAAATTTTTTATCTTGAACTATGTTGGATGTCAAGAAATTGTTTTTATTTAATTTGAATGTTTAATGTATGTGATTCCTGGTCCTATTATCTAGGAACCTTTATTTCAAAAATCAAAACAAAAATTATATTGTTTTGTATTTCTTTTAGTCATTACGACGGAAATTCTTTAAGTCCCACATTTGAGCTATACACACCCCAGGAAAAACTTAAAGAGGAGTACCACATCTATAAAAACGCAGTAGGATTGACATCCTCGTTACTAAGGGATGATTTTAAGCATGGAAATTTATTTTTAAAAGTAGAAACCTTGGCGAATCTTACTAATCCCTCATATTCCAACTATAAATGTTTGGCGATATTTTTATAAAAATATTCAAATTTCTAAGGATTTTATATAGTTTGTATAAAATTTTGGCGATTTTTAAGGTAAAATAATTTTATCCTATAGAATTTGGGCGAATCATTTTTAGAATGGCGAATCTTTTTTTGGCAAAAACCATGGAAAATTAGCCCATGAGTGAAATTTAGCCCCTAAAATCATCCCTTAAATTTGTTAGGTTATCGTTTCAGTCCTAACAGACTTGTAAATACATCTCCAAGAATATCTGCAAAAATAGAAACCTTCAAAAAAAAATATCATTGCCAAAAAAACAATCAACTGGATATACATGTTACAAATATACCAGTTGGTACTATACTGAACTGTCATAGGCATCTTACAAATATTTATGTTCTTACAAATATTTCAGTTGGATAGGCATGTTACAAAGATGCCCTCTTCCTAGAGAGAAATTGCAGATCAACCTCCACAAAGTGGGCTTCCTGCTCATGGACAAAAGTTTCAGGAAAAGGGCATCTTCCTCTGTCTCGAGACCTTCTTTTCACACAGTTTAAATTAAATTCAATGAGATGAAAACTCGTGAAAAAAATCAATCGTGTTAGGTGTGTGTTAATATATAGAAAAAACTAGCAAACACAGAGGTCACACGAGAAGATCAAAGAATCTTCGACACTGGACACATTTTCAAAAAAAATTATATGTGTTTCTTTTCCACTACATATAAATTTATTTATCCTAACACATATAGAGACAGACAAGCCAGATGATCTATTTAATAGAATGAAATGGATGTTGCTTACTTTGTCCATGGGAAAAATTAAAGAAGTGATTATGAAAATTTAAATGAATTTCATAAATACATTAAAGAGATGAACCTACAAGGTAGGAATGGAAATTTCAAACATGGCAAGTCAGACTCCAAAAATATATCAAGTTACACGTGATGGGGATATATGTGTTTTTTAGTAGCTATCTATTGTACTATTGATAATAGGAAAAATTATGGAATCTTATTAAGAAAATAAAAGCAATATGGATTATGCAAAACACAGTATAATTAGAATGAGAATACTTTCAAAAACTAAATGGTTTCAATGCCAGAATTGATTTAGGAGATTAACGCTTGGGTGCCTTCTCTTTTTGAAATGAATGTGAGCCATCGATCAGTTTCCACTCTGCCATCTAGGCAACTCTGGCAATTTAGCGTCCCTACTAAAGTTTTACTGACCTGCCAATTTTAGAACTCCCCTGGCCATATTTAGTGATGGAATGCATTTCTCACAAAGTGAATTTCTTGCTAATTACTTGTTGACCTGCTATTAATATAATATTATCATTAACTAATTCGGGAATTCGAGACTCTGGCTCTTCGGGGCTCTGGGATTCGAGGGAACTATGTTTGTTCTGGAAGGAAAACTCCCGCAGTGACATTCTCCCGGAATCATGCAGCATCCTGACATCTTATGGTTGGCATGTCGCACAGTTCCACGTGTCATTTTCTGCATGGATACCACATGTACTGCTTGTTGCATGCCACGTGTCCACGATTGTTTTTTCTCTCTGGTACTTCGAGCTTCTCATTCTCCCATAATCCCCCCATCCCTATGCATTTATTCCCACTCCAACCCGGCAGGGACTACGCTGCCAAGTAGCACTTGTTAATAATAGTTGCACGCTCCATGGCTTATAAAATGATGTGATTTTATTAATAATAGTTGCACGCTTCATGGTTTATAAAATTATAAAAGTATGGAAGACATCTAGCCATTAAACTACCATAATTTAGAGTGCATTAAAAAGAGATTCATTATGCATATCAATGATAATAAATAAAATGACTAAATTAAAATGCATTATGCATGTAAATAATAATGACTAAATTGATTGAGGATTACTCTACTCTAATCTAATTGGATATCTAATCTAATTGAATATTTAATGAGTAAATGTATTTAATCTAGGATTAATATTTAAACAATGGGAACATAACAATGATAACTCATGCTAACTTGTTATGGACATTTTCCTCTCAATAAACGTACCTTCTGAGTTTTGAAGATACCCCCTAAGAAAGGTCCTCAAACTGAGCAATCAAGGGCAAGTAAAGTCGTGGAAAACTTCCAACTCATTCAAGTGACATTCCACCCAAAACCAAGGGGAAAATGTTGGCAAGGCACATCCGACCAGTTACCATGCTAACCAAGCTAAGGATCTGCACTTTTCATCGCTTGTGGGATCTAATGCCTCCTTCGCACCTTATTAAGATAACAATATGGAAATGTGTAGCTTATCCCAACAATAATAAAATCCTCACCTTTCTCTCTTTAAGTGTAGCTCATAAGGTATTGATGAGGTCAACTCTAACATATAACCTCTAGCACTCTAACCCACTTTTATACTAATATATCAAAACTTGAATAGCATTCTTCCCCTCCCCCACAAGGTCCTAGTTAACCCTTTAAATGGGAGCCTTAGGAATTATGGTGGTTACCAACACCTAAGTCCTATGAAAAATACCTCTTGGTCACTTAACTAGCTCTCAAGGCTAAAACTTAGGCTTAAACTTACAATAAGGTTTTTTAAATAATTTCTCCCAAGGTTTATCATAGGATTTCCTAGAGATCACAAGGAAGATTCCAAAGGTGACTAGGCTTCAAGATCCCGCAAACCAGAGAAGCATTGTCCAACAATATAATTTAGAGTAATCGGGTTGTTCTTGACATCTGAATGATGTCAGTGCATGTCCTAAAATGAGTCAACTAAGTATGATAGTGGATCATATATCTACAATCACAACATTGGCACAAAACTAAAAATATCAACATCAATTTCATGATTGAACCTTGTCGTGACAAAAATTAATACCATATAAATAAGTGATAAATAATAATGTCTATAAAACAACATCTAAGATATAAGCATCACCATGTATCAAGAATGTCAGTTGTCCAAGATCATCAATATCTAAGAAATTACATCAGCAAATACCCAATCTAAACCAAAAATTCCATTAACAACAATCTCCTAGCAATAGCAAAGTACCTAGAATCAATATTATTGTCTCAAATATCAACCTATATAAGAAATAAACATTAATTTTTTCTAAGTACCAAAAATGCATCTAAGCCACACATCATCAGGGACTAGATGTTATCATGTTTAAGTGATGATATCACTATTGTCTAAAATAGTAATATCATATATGTATAAGGTAGAAGTCATCAATTTTTACTTTTCCACATCAACAACCTAAACTATTATCAATTATCGAAATATAGTGTATAAAAGGTATTGATGTCCACATTATCAGTTCCCTAAAAAACATTATGGGAACAACCATAATGTAAATGTTATCTAAGCAAAAACTTGACATTTCATAAAATGTGGGTGCTACAGGTTATGACCATGAACAATTGTGGTAGTAGTAACAATAGAGACAACACCAATAATGTTGTAAACTAACTCTTGGATCAAGTACATCTTCCACTCTTGTCATCACACCGATGCATAACACTAGTTTCCATTTCGAAACATAACATACCTTACCTACCTTTATCTACCCAGCCTCACCCATCGAAAGTGTCTTGTGCACACCTCCATAATCATCTTCCACTCATATGTATTAGTACACCACCCTAGCCTTAGATAATGATGATTGTCCCCCTTCCCTAGCCTTAATCACAAAGGAATTGACTAAGACTACCATACCGCCTATAATTAGCACAAAATTTTCCTCAATGGATTCCATGTCTTCCACCCACCTTGCCCTGTGCAACTCAATTGACCTCCCAACATTCACCTTGGAGCCCCACCATGCCATTGTTCTTCAAACACTCACTTCACTTCTCTCCACTAGTATCCTTAAAATATTTTATCTAGAATCCCCTCCCTTTAGCTATGATATGTTCTTCATCAAAGAAACAACCACACTCACTCCTATACTTAGTCTCCCTTAGACTCAGACAACTTCTAATGCCTCATTTCTTTTTGCAAATATCCTTGCACTAACAATAGAACTTCAACAATCTCAACTGAGATTGATTAGAAGATGTTATAGAGGTTCCTCCTCTATGCATATTTTGTCTTCTAGAATCTAAGCATTGCATGGTGACAAGCCAAGTTTTATCATCATTCAAGTTATTGTAGGACAAGAAGAATTTGAAGATGTGATACCAGATGATTCGTTAAAAGAGTTACAAAGATTGGGTGAGACTATACTTGAGTTGAAATTTTCTAATATAACATAATTGTTTGAATCGTAATTATAAGCAATTAAAGTAGAAAAATATATAATTAAAGAAACAGTTAGACGAGTCCAAGATAACGCTCCTTGAAGAACAATGCATAAGTGAAGTATATGAAGCTCTAAATATGACAGTGACAAAGCTATAGAAGGAGTAAGCATAGAAGAGACAAGGAATTGAATATTTCACAGTTGCACAACAAACTTCTGAGACTAGAGTAGACAACTTCACTACATCTGTGAAGACTCTTAAAGATATCGGTGCCTTATATAATAAAAGTATTTCCAATTCTCCCGACCTTTATCAACATAATCTCTAATTATGGTAGAAGCATATAGCAATATATGAAGCCTACACTTCTCTTCTAATACACCGGTCATATTCGATGGTCATTACACCCTCCTCGTAATATGTTATTTAGATGACTTGCAATGATTGTTACCGAGCTCTCATGATAAGCCTATCATCATCAAATAACAATACAATTTATACTTAACTAGAAATGTGGTAGATGAATAGATGATACATGCAAAAGTTTGGGAAAAAAATATAGAGGATGTAATCAAGGAGTATGGTTGTCTTTATTAATGGTTCAACTACATGAGCTACTTGTTTAGAGTTCTAGTGTAGACATAGAGTTAGAGATTTTCTAGGCAATGTAGATAGTAATACTCCATTAATAGATAAACCATCCCATTAACCCCTATAACATCTATCCCAACACACAACAATGAACACAAATCTTCAACCCCAATTTCTAGATGTTACATAGATAGAGACATAGAGGCAACTTGTAGACACTTCTAATAAGATAGTGTAGCAAAACATCAACTCAAATCTTCTGAGTTTTTCCAACATCCAAAAACGCTAAATATTTGTGCCCTCATGACTTTCTAGTCAATCACAAACCAGTAAAAGGATTCAGATATAGTTGGCCTTGTAGTGTGCCAACTTAGTCGTGCACAATTGTTTCAAATTTTGGTATTGCAAATGATTTTGAATTGATAGATCCAATTCATTCCACTAGTTATGATATGATTAATTTAACCCCCAATAACAACTTACCCTCTTTATGTGAGACTTGCGCAATATTTATTGTTGGGATTTTCATTCCACACCAACTCCTCCCATGTGCATTTTTAGTTTTGCAACATCACATTTGGCTTCTATCTCATTGACTTCTTCATCTTGGTGCATTCCTAATTTCCAATGTAAGTGCTCCAACATGAGTTTATATCTTCATCATTTTAGAGCCAGAACCTCACATGCTTTGGGATGAGGCACTTTTTTAGAGTCACATGGTGTTGAGCCAAGATGAGTACTTGGGTCCAAATCTAATCACACCCTTAGATTATGTACACTTGTATATATTGGTATGTAATTTATACAAGCACATACATTCTATACATAGTGTATCTCTATTTGTTTTTGTGTGTTTGCACATATTTTATTTAGACCAACTTATTGACCCAAATAATACAATCTTAATTAATTGACCCTCTATAAATATAGATTGTGTGATTGCACAAAAAAGTGCAATCACATGAAAACACTTACATCATATATATTCTAGCTAAACTACAATAAAATCTTTATCAAATTATTTACAAATGGATATATCAATGTCTTTTATATTGGATTATTTGTATAAATTCATAAATTAGCATATTATATTGATTTGGATGATATCTAATTATGATTTATATTAACCATGTAAATAAAAATAAATTCAAATAACATTAAAAATTAAAATTAACATACATGAACGTTAATTCCTTTTATACATTTATTAAAGATTAAAATTAACATACATGGACTTTAATTCCTTTTATACATTTATTAGCTAATATGTTGCATAAACCCTTTATTTTTACTTTTCGTACTTTATATTTATTAGGTAACATGTGAATCGGCTTCTATAACTATTTTAAGAAAAAGACCACTTTTGAATGCATAAATCATGCATGTAACATCTTCCATAGGGTCGGATTTCAAGCTTAATTTTCAAGTACGTTCCAAACTTTCTAATTTAATATTGAAATATCCTATGTGAAGTTGTCAAACACATAGAGATCATTTAATGAACCCAATTTCTCGAGAAGTTAACTATTTTTTTTTTATAGTAATTAGTATGGCAATCAAATTATTAGAAAGAAAGTCCAAAGTATAGCTAATTTTCCACTTAAGTTTTAAGTGTTCAACTTTATGTGGATTTTGATTACTATGAAATGACACGAACATTGATGTACAAAATTTAGCATTGAAATATCATTTCTGAAGTTGTCAAAAACATGGAGTCTAAATGTGTGGTTGAGATCATTTAATGAATTCAATTTCTCTAACCATTAATATGTTAGATGTGTGGTTGAGATCATTTAATGAATTCAATTTCTCTAACCATTAATATGTCAAAGTTAGTTGATTTCCATAGTAGTTAGTCTCCAAACTATAACCATTATTCCACTTGGGTTTTAAAAATTCAACCTTATATGAGTTTTGATCACTATGAAAAAACATAAATGTTGTTAGATATAATTTAACATTGAAATATATTTTGGTAAAGACATGGAATTAGAATTTGTGGTTGAGATCATTTAATAAATTCAAATTTTATTATTATTAATATAGCAAAATAAACTCTCTCGGATGGGGTGACAAGCGTCCATACACATGAACACGTGGGCATTGTCCACCACCCCCAACCATATGATGTGACTTTTGAGAATGGGCATTAAAGTGAGGGCGATTATTGAGGGCTTTCACATTAGACGAGCGTTAATGCTCTAGTTTGGAATGGTGGTGCAGGAAATTATGGAAAGTAATGTGATCCAAGATGAGGTTCATTCTAGATTACTGGTGATTTCAAATCGTGCAAATGGTATTATTTCCTCCGTAGCTCCCCGGTCCTTGGCATATCTTTCTTCTCCATGTTTCTTGCGATTCTGGTTGCTCTACGAATTGGCTTTTATAGTTTCTGGTTCTCGATCTGTTTCCATCATTCTTGGCCCTCGGCATTTCACACCCACGCCATGCCCTGTGAGCGTGAATGCTCCATCTGCGGCCTTGCTTATTACCACTACCTGGAAACTCATCGACGAGCACAAGATTCTCCCATAAGAGCTCATAGACCATCCTCATCATTGCTCTTCCTCCAGCTAACTTCTCAGCTCCTGCCCATGATAGTGATTCAGAAAATTGAGTTTGTCCCATAATGGAAAAAACTTCATCCTCCACACTACCCCTACAGCCTATGGACTCCTCTGGAATGACACTTGAGCCCATTCCTCACTCCTCGCCTACTCTAGAAGCTGAGAGACCACCCCCTCTACAAAATTGGCCAGAGGAACGTATTGGAGGAAGTTCCTCCTCCTCATGCTCTTTTGGAATGAGCATATCCCCCTAAGGCCCCTACCCAACAAGAAGGGATTTCAAGGCATTTCCTTTCATAGGAGTAGTTGTACTTACTCATGGACATCCACAAGGATGCGGTAGATCAGTGATTTCGACAGGAGAACATTAAGCGAAGATTGGATGCTCTATTTGCAACTCTCTCAAGTGAGTCTGGTCAGAATCATTGCCTAAAATGCGGTCATCCATACAACCTTGAAAAAGATTGGCATCAGAATTTGCAGTATAATGGCAGCGAGGGAGCATTTGGTGTATGACTTTCTCTGTTGTAGTCACTCATGTTTATTTTGTCTAGACTGGTTAGAAATAGTTTTGCAAGGCTTTCTGCTAAAAGTATTGTAATAGCTATAATTTTAAAGATATTCGTAAACATTCTCGAAACTCTAGTATATAGGAACATGGCGTTGATCCTGGTTTCCATTTTTGACAAGCCAGCCACCATGCTTCCAAGATCTTGTATGTTTTACAGTTATATAAGGTAATAAAAGTTTTAATTTACGAGATATATATATATATTAGTATGATAATAAAATTATTAAAAAAAAAAAAATTATAATCATTCTACTACTTAATTTTAAAAATTTAGTCATTTAAATGTGAATTTTAATATTGTTGAATAAAATTTAATATTAAAATTATCTATCATATAAATTTCAAAGTAAAATTAAAATAGTTTACCAAATCCAATTTTTCTCAAAAATTAATTACTTTCCATACTTCCATAATTATTAACATGACAATCTAAAATTTTAAAAATAAGATTTATTATATTTAGATTTTTAAAATTTAACCTTATATAATTTTTAATTACTGTGAAAACACAGAAACACCACTGAAAAGTGAATAAAACAAATGTACAAGATCATGCAAAGTGAAAAGACCCATACATACATTTATTCCTTTAGCCTTATGTGAATTTTGATTATTATGAAAGGACACCAAGGATGTTGAGCAAAGTGAAAGGGCCAAACTTTTAATTCTTATAAAAGGACACCAAACTTTTAGTTCTTATAAAAGGACACCGTTCATGTTAGACAAAGTGAAAGTGAAAAGGCTACATGTAAGGGATCATTAGCCATTGATATATTTTTTTGTTATAATAATAAATTATGAGCAATATGATGACTAGTTATATAAGGTTGCATGGTAGTGTAGTTTTTGTTAGATTGAAGTGGGATAAGAAAATGTAGCAGAGGTATATGGAAACTGCAGCGAAGATGTGGCAAGCAGTATGAAGCACAGGTGGTATACATGCAGTAAATGACATGTGGTCTGTAAAGCACCATTTTTTTATTGAAAGTATATAACATAATACAATTTGTGCATAGTGGAAGAAAAAGAATTATGACAACACAAATATGAAAGGAGATAAAAAAGCAGTTTAGTTTGAAATATATTAAATAAGTTACAAGTTCCTGGAAATTTAAATGCATTTGTCATATAGACTGGTGAAAGATAAAAATGTATGAGGACATAAATTTAAAAGGAGAGAAAAAAATAGTTTTTTTTGAAATATATCAAAAAATAAAAGTATGTTACATATTACTGGAATATTCAATGCATTTTTCATATAGACTGGGATTGGGGCTCTCGCGGACCATAAGAGAAATATGTACAAGAAACAGGATTGTAGACAGAAGAAGTGGGCGACGGTAGAGTGCAATACCTGCAACAAAAAAAAAATTGAAAGGTATCAGTGTTTGGCTAGACATTTCTATTTAAAAAAGTGGAATAACTGGGTTGATAAACAAAGTAGGATGTGATCAATAGACTTAATGTAATGGTACATATGATCCCTTTTGCTATTTTCTTGCGGCTGTCATTTCATTGATGTCGTCAACGGCTGTTGGAATCGTGGCAAATGCATGTTTCCTTTCGTCGGTGGCCTGCTTCAATTCCCTTTCGAGCCATTCTTCAATGTAGCTTCTCATTGGGGCAACATTGATCTCATTCTGGATTTTTATGTTGAAAAGTTTGTTTTCTAATTCCCAGAAGTCGATAGAAAGATTACGCAGAGCCTGATGAATTTCCTCATTCTGTACTAAATAGTCGACTATCCAGTCGTCAACGTGATCTTGATCATATTCAAGGATGTTGTAAAACTTTTCCAAAGACAACGCCTTAAACATATCAACCTGCTTATCGAAGTCTTTCCTAGTTAATGGCAAGGAGTTAACAATTAAGTTGGGGTCTTGGAAGTCATTGGTCATTCCAGCTAACTTTATTCTTGACAGCCTTGTGAATAATTTTTCTTTCTTTGATATGGCATGTTCACATGACTAAACAATGAGATGCAGGTTCTTCACTTTTTCTTTCCAACATGCATTTAATTGAGCGATCCAGTTTTTGGATGGAAGATCTTGTTGTCTTCTTTTTTTTATGTCACGTTGTTGAAAATGGTGCCAAAAGGAAGGACCGTGTTTAAATAGAAATTGTCTTCATCTTTTAACTCTGCCTACAAATGTTCAAGCAAACTATGTGCCCTGGTTCCAAGGGAAGTGATGGTTTGTGATGTTTCCCACGCCTAAGTAACCAGTTCCATTATTTTATTGATATTATTCTCCACATATCCTCTACATGTTGCGAGGAGGCTGGAGGATCCTTTTAAGTTGGTTGCAGGGGTCATAGGCATGGCTACTACCAAAGGATTGGCAAGCAATGGAATAGGAGTCAAATCCTCTTCCAATTCCTTGACCTGGTCCTTTGGTCTGGCATTCTTGGCCTCGATGTCTCCAATGGAATCATGAAGTGCATCTTCGCTCACTCTATGAAGTTGACAGATTTGGGATGGCCGCATGTTGGCAAGGTCAACCTCTGAACGAGATTTCTTTTCTTATTTTTTACATTTTTTTTTTCAATGATCATTTTTTTAGACTGGCTGTCAAAAAAAACGCTCTAGAACACGAAGGATTCATCTTAGTCAAAAATTTTGGTATCGGATATTTGCATTGGACGACTATGTTGGATGGCATCTCCGGGCTGATCAAGGTAGTGGAGCACACTATCCAGATCAACCTCAAGTTCCATGTTCTCACTCTGAATCTCAGTATCTTCCGCCTGTCCCACATTTTTTTTTCTCTTCTTGTCTACTGGAAGCTTGTGAGAACTATCAATTTTAGAGTGAGGAGGGTCGTTATCTCCTCCTCCATTTCAAGAACTTTGAGTTGTTTTGTTGTTGGGATGTCGTACTTTTTGGAGTGTTATTCGTCAATTGAACACTCTTGTCACCGGGGCCTTTCCCCTATTGCCTGTACAATTTAGTGTTCCTTTGCAGTCTGTCTAGGTCACCGGCATTAGAAGCAGGAGCGGTGTCGCCAATGTATCTGTTTTCGGACAGGTGTTTTTTGAAAAAACAATCGTCGAAGCCAAGTGTTTGTAAATGTTGTCGAAAAATATTATCGGGGTCGAACTCTCTTAGGATTTCAGCATATCCCAGGTTGAAGTTGCTAGAATGCGCTACGAATTCGTCAATTTTGTTGACGTTTTTCAACACGAAGTCCCCGACTTTCCAAGGCAGAGGAATGAACTATTTTTTTCTATTCTTTTGCAATAGATGTAACCAGTAGTTTTATTGTCGTGTTACTTTTGCAACAAACATTATGTCCGTAATGTGACATGGAAGGAGAGTAGGTTTTCCCTGGAGCCAAAAATTCTTATCACAATGTAATTATCCAAATGTTCAAGTGTCCCCTTCCTGTCCAAAAAACTAATTGCCTTTTCAGATATGCGGGGAGCATCTTCTCCTAAAAACAAAACTTTGAAAACAAACACGAAGCCATTAAAGACCTCATAAAAACAGTGGGAAGTCTTTTTCTTCCACAAGGCCTGGTACCAGAACGTTACTAGGTCAAATTCCCAGTTGACATTCTTGGACAGAGACAATTTTGGAAACTGGAAGCAATGTGCTATCGCAAAAAATAAGTAGGATGACATATAAAATTTATTTTCCCTTTTGAAGCTTGACAATTGGGAACAAATTTCATGGGAAATTAACTTGCCCCAATCAAAAATGGCTTGTTCCTTGACTGTGAAATACAAAATATAAAGAGCCATCCAGGAAACAGTGGTTGTGGACTCTTGTCCTGTTATTCTTGTAAACAGCCAGGCAATTTCACGGAATGGGTTTCTAAATGAACTAACCTCTAAGCTTGTGATATCTTCAGGAACTACAATCGGGTCTTCCAATAAATGGGGCAAAAGGTCCAACCCGTTATTATGATTTTCTAGGAACTGTTTGCAATCTTCTCCTCTGAACATCAATGTTGGCTCTGGCAATCTTAACATCTGGCGGAAGACCTGAGGTGACAAAGAAACAGAAGAGCGATCCCACAGTGGAATAATTATTTTGTCTGAAATAAATTTATCAGTGCACCAAGAGACTAGCTCCTTACAGTCAAAAACTTGAGGGACACAGCCTGCACGAGCAATCCCAGAGGTCCAAATTACTTGATTCTGGGCGATAGGGGTTGAGTAATAAGAATATGCCCTGGACCGCTGGAATTTCTGGTCCTCGTGCCCGAAGATGTTCACTATATCTCCACAGAACTGTCATCGAGTTGATGCCATAGGTTTATGAGAACATTGGTTTTCTCCAGACGATGGTTCAAATGAACAGTTTGGGTCGATAATGTAACTCTCCGCAAAATATTGGTTAAATGTTTATGAATGGGAAAGTTCCTTGAGCCTTTCACTAATTAATGACAATCTATATGGGTGGTGCATGATGAAATGTTAGCAGTAAATCTTACTTGTTTCATATTTAGAAATGCGAAGGTGGTGGGTACAACAAAGAGCAATTAAGGATTGGAGGTTTTGTGAACGTGCCAAGCCGACGACGTGCGAACGACATTTGATCATGATTTTGAAATCAACACTCGGAAAGGATAATATAACCCCTCGCAAATCTTGGTTCAATGCATATTAATAGGAGATCTCTTCGAGCCTTTCACCCATCAATGACAATCTATACGGTTCCTGCACAATTTTTTGTTAGAATTAAATGCTAGTAATTGCATATTTAGAAACAAGATATGTATATATAGATATAGATATAGATATAGATATAGATATAGATATTAAAAAAAATATTTTTTTTATTATAGACAAGTGCAAAGGTCATGGAAATGGGGGAGAGTAAGGAACAAATGCAAAGGTCTGAAAAGCGGTCAGACGGGATTCAAAATAGGGTTACGGGGGATACTCAGGAGAGTCAAGTGTTCCACGATCAAATTTTATGTATCGGAATTTTTTACTGCAAAAAGTGTAAAACAAAAGAGAGCATGATGGGGCAGTTCAGCGGTCGGTTTGTATATTTGCGAAATTCCAGGAAAGTGGCTAAGTATGACGACGGGAAAAGGTCGGTCGGAATCGAAGATTGAATATTTTGTGAACGGATCAACCCGACATCGCGCAACTGACATTCCATGATGTTTGAAACTAACACTCGGAAGGGATAATATAACCATCCGGAAATTTTGGTTTCATGCGTATTAATTTGAGATTTCCTCAAATACTAGTGTAGCATTAACGCTTGGTAATTGCATACCTAGAAATAAGATCTTATATATATATGGTAATTACTAATTGCAAAAGGATGCGGGCACAGGAAACAATGATTAGGAATTGGATGTTTCTTGAACCCGACGATCCGCGGAAGAAATTCAAAGAAATGGCAAAGTATGGAAAGTGGATGGGCGCGCTTCAAAGTGGGTGACAATAGTTCCACAGGAAACGTGAGGACCTGACGGTCAAANTATTATAAACAAGTGCCAAGGTCGGGGAGACGAGGGAGAGCAAGGAACGAATGGAAAGGTCTGAAAAGCGGTTGGACGGGATTCAAAATAGGGTTACTGGGGATACTCAGGAGAGGCAAGTGTCCCACGGTCAAATTTTATGTATCGAAATTTTTTACTGCAAAACGTGTAAAACGGAAGACAGCATGATGGGGCAATTCAGCGGTCGATTTGTATATTTGCGGAATTCTGGGAAAGTGGATAAGTATGGAATAGGGAAATGGTCAGGCAGACTCGTTTTCGGAAGCGAGGATTGAAATTTTCATGAATGGACCAACCCGACGACGCGCAAATGACATTCCATGATGTTTGAAATTAACACTTTATAATTGCATGCTTAGAAATAAGATCTTATATATAATTGGTAATTGATAATCGCAAACA
Organism: Picea engelmannii; assembly: GCA_009831015.1. Lineage (NCBI taxonomy): Eukaryota > Viridiplantae > Streptophyta > Pinopsida > Pinales > Pinaceae > Picea > Picea engelmannii. The sequence continues at coordinate 101,824 of ML799021.1, read as the reverse complement.
GGTGCGGACACATGAAACAGCGATTAGGAACTGGATATTTCTTGAACTCGCCAAACTGACGATCCATGAAAGAAATTCAAAGAAATGGTGAAGTATAGAAAGCAGACAGACAAGATTCAAAATGGGGTGACAATATTTCCACAGAAGATGTGAGGACCTGACGGTTAAATTGTATGTCTCAGAAGTTTTCAGTGAAAAATGTGTACCACGGAAGAGGGCATGATAGGTAGACCGTAATACGGAAGATGGTATGATCTGAGTTTGGTTGTAAATTTGTATATCACGGAAGCCACGGTACTGTTCACAAGTCATGGAACAATCGAAGTCCAATATAGATCCCACCTACCGGGAATCCGCAGTCGGAGAAGTGACTGGGTATGGAATGGGGTAGCGGTCGGTCGATGTCGTGATATAAGAGCACGAGTGCAAATGTGAACCCGCAAGTCTGCCTACTCGCGCAGCCAGATATTTTTGACAAAACAAATAAGTGACGAGAAAGATAGAGTTTAGGGAAAAGAGAAACGGATATTTGGCTAAGTATAGAATACAGAAAAGAAGGGCCAATATATTCACATCTGTAATAGATATCCCATTTCTTGCCAAGATATATACTTGGAAATAAGTGCAAAGGTGGTGGGCACAGAAAAAATTGACTAGGAATACGATCCGCGAGTTTACTTGGTTCTTGGTTATATGCTTCGTCTATCAATTTGTATATCGCGGAACTCTAAGTCATTTTTATGGCCAGTCAGCCCGCAAATCCGGTTGTCAATTTGTATAGAGCAGAACTCTGGGTGTTGTTTATAGGACACAGAACTATAGAGGACATGTTTTTCCCTTTAATATAACCTCTCTGACGCAAATGTAGTATGTGGCTCGTTTTAGCACTTTTCCAGCCGTAAACAATCGTAATCTTGAGCCCGTCAGCCCTGGAGTCTGTGTGTCAATTTGTATATTGCGGAACTCTAAATGTTGTTTGGAGGTCTTGTAAAAATAGAAGTGCAATGTTGAGCCAACCAGTGTGCAAGTCTGCCTATCAATTTGTATATCGTGGAACTTTGGGTTCTACTTGTAGGACACAGAACAATTGAGGCCCAATTTAGACAAAGGGGAAGCGCTCAGTCGAAACGCGTGAATCCGCCAACCCGCACAGCAAGGCATTTTTGGGAAAAAAAAATGATTAAGCAACCAAGAAGAGAAACTACAGGGGATAAAAGAGTGGGAAAATAGAAAGGCAGAGGGCAGTTTTCATAAGCGCAAATTGGTTTCAAACAAGCCCCATTGTTGCAAAACCATCATTTTCTACTAATTGTCAGCAAATACTTTGTTGAAGATTAGATTTTATTGCAATGTGTGGGTGTAAGTGTGTTCTTGATACATTCTTCCATGACCGTAACATATTAACTTAAGTATTAAACTTCTTGCATTATGGGTTGTTAGCATAAAAGCTTAATAATTGCATGTCTAGAAACAAGAATGACGATTTTTCTGCAACATTGTAATTTGGTATCGCAATGTTCTATCTGCATTGCGAATAGAATTGAACGTTGGTTTGAAACTGTGTGCAATCCATTTTTTGTTTGCATAAAATCCTGGTGGATCGACACAATACATTGTCATATAATTGTTAGATTCTCCATCTTAGAACAAATTACCTAAGTAAATACAATATCGAAGAACTACGAGACCAACGAACCATGCCAATGAGAAGAGGTGTTAAATCTAGAAAAGAAGCAGCAATGAAGACTCCAAGGCAAAAAAATTTAATAGCAAATCCATTTAAAAAAATAAAAAAACATTGAGCATTGTACATCTATCCTTAGAAATTGGACCTAGTTCTTTGGGCCAAAACATTGAACGTATCTTCCACAAACACAGGCACGAGATCCGCAATATGCAGGAGCTATCGAGATGCTCTTCAACATGCATACAAAACTGATTACCGTGTGTTTTTTCTTAGGAAATCCTTGCAGTTTTCTCCTCGATGGATCATCCTGTGGTAAAATTGATAGTTCTCAAAATATTCCCGTGAGGAAGAAGACAAAAACGTTGCAGGGAAAATGGAATATCCCTTAATTGAAAGTTAGGACACACCAACAAACCGCCTCTTCACGGTCGAAAAAACTCCAGGGACACAGGTTGCACATGCAATTTCATAGGCCCAAATTAGTCCATTTTGGGTGGAAGGAGATGACTAGTAGAAATATGCCTTGCACCAGTGGGAGTCTTGGTCCTCATTCCCAAAGATGTTAATTGTATATCCAGGTAACAGGACAGTAGTCCCGCAGTTGAATATTTTTTTGGCTTGAAATATATCTCTAGGAGCATCAACATATCATTTCCTTACAATGAAAGTCTTCTGCCCAGAATGGACTAATTTGGACCTCTAGAATTCCTACTTTCGAGTTGCAAAGCGGCTATTGCGTTCAGTGTCAGTTTCTTTTCCGAAACTCCTTCTTTTGGTGTTGCCAGGACCACCATCACTTAGTCGGGAAGTTCCGCCCATTATGGTTGATTTCAATTTGGGCGCAGGAGTGGGAACAGTCTCTACATTGCCATCATCCATTGTCGTATCATCGCCCATCAGATCATCTTCTTCCGGCTCGGAATCCATGAAATCAACCTTTGCGCCAACCATCAATGCAACTGGGTAGGTTCTCTGAGCAGGCAGGGTTTCCTTGGAATTATTTGGATTGAAATATATCTCTCGGTGTACCAAGGGACCATCTCCTTTTTTTCTCCTAGGCGGAGGGAGATGAATAGTAAGAATATTCCCTGGAATACCGAAACCTCTGGCCATCATGCCCAAATGTGTTTACTGTATCTAGACAGAACTGCTGCCACAAGTTAACGAGAATTTCTATTTGCTCCAGACGATGTTTGAAATGAAAATTGGGGAGGGATAATATAACCCTCCACAAATCATGGTTTAATGTGTATCAATGGAAGATCTCCTTGAGCCTTTCATTGATCAATGACAATCCCCAGGGTTCATGTGTAATGAGTTGTTATCATTAAAGCTCACTAATTACATATTTAGAAAAAAATGTGAAGGTGGCGGTGACGGTGAAGAGGGATTAAGAATTAGAGATTTCTTAAAGGCACCAACCGGCCAGCACATGAAACAGATTGCATCATGTTTGAAATGAATACTTGGAAAGGATAACACTTTTCTCCGCAAATCGTGGTTTAATTCGAAGTAATGACAAATCTTCTTCAGCCTTCCGGACATTAATGACAATCTTAACGGTTCCTGCAGGATGAACTACTAGCATTAAATCTTAATAATTGCATATCTGGAAATAAGTACGAAGGTAGCGGTGATGGTGAAGAGTGACCAAGCATTGTACTTTATGTCCACCTGCTATCCCGTGAAACAGATTCCAAGAAATGCCCAAGTATGGAAAGCGGTCGAGCTGGTTACAAAAAAAAGGGCCAGAAGATATACCCAGGAGACATGAGGGGCTAATGGTCATATTGCAACTCAGTGACAGATATTGGCCGTCAATTTGTATATCGCGGAATTTCGGGTGTTGTTTTTTCTTAGGGGAACAGTGGAAGCGCAATGTCGAGAGGGAAATTTGCATATTGTTGAACTTCAGGTGTTGTATATAAAAGCATGAGACATTCGTAAAAAGGACCAAGTAAACAGAAAGAGAAATCATACGAGATCAAGGGGAATTTGTTTGCTAATTTGTAAATCATGGAAGTTTGGGTGCTATTTGCAGGCGGCAGAAGAATGGAAACGCAATGTTGAACCCGCCTATGCGGGAACCTGCGATTCAAAAAGTTTGTTCAATGTGGAACGGGGAAGCGGCCGGTCTGGTTGGTGATATAAAAGTACAAATGGAAATTTGAAGATGTGAATCCACCAAATCCCGCACCTAGATATTTTCCGAAAAACGAGTAAGTAAAGAAAGGGAAAGCAGAGGGAAAAAGACAAAGCGGATGGCAATTTTTGGAAGCATGAATTGTTGTAATAAAGCACCATTGATGGTATTAATAGTAACTATGGAGTGCAATAAACATGTTAACAGGTTCTTCAATCAAGGAATAGATACAGCGAGCGATGTTTATAGTTTCCAGGATCTGTTTGTATAAGAGAAGCGTCGAAAAGTTACAAGAAAATCATTTTTTTGGATGTTTAAGTAAATTTTTTGTATTGTTAGCTTCACCACAAGTATAACAACGACCAATTTGAATTTTAATGTCCTCTCGTTCATATGATTGTTCCATTAGACTTCGCATAGTATATATTCTTTTATTTCAATTTGTTTGTTATTTTGTAGATTGTGGAAGTCAGGGTGTTGTTTGCAAGCGGCGGAAGAATGGAAACGCAATATTCAACCCGCTTATCCAGTAACTCGCCTATTCAAAAAACCGTGCGCCAAAAAGTTTGTACAATATGAAATGGGGAAGTGGTCGGTCGGGTTGGTGATCTAAAAGTAAGTGAAATCTGAAGACGTAAATCTGCCAACTTCTGCACCTAGAAATTTTTTGAAAAATGAGTAATACATACTAAATATGTACTTCTATAAAGTATGGACATGAGATTTTATAGAGCATGTACGGATCCCGAATTCCATACTTAGCCAATTTTTGGATGGCGGGCTCAAAATTGGGCCTTTATTGTTCTGTGCCCTACAAATAGCACCCAGAATTCCACGATATAAAAATTGACAAGCGGACTTGCAGGCTGGTTGGCTCAACATTGCACTTCTATTGTTCTGTGTCATCCAAACAACACTTGGAGTTCCGCGATATACAAATTGACAAACGGACTTTAGGGTTGGTGGGATCGAGATTGTGATTGTTTACGGATGGTGATCCCTATCAACTATCTAACATTATCTAAAATCATTATTTTCAATACTAAATTATTAATATTAAATATTGATATTGTACAATTTAATTAGACAAAAAAGTTTGTACAATATGAAACGGGGAAGCAGTCAGTCGGGCTGGTGATATAAAAGTAACTAAAATCTGAAGACGTGAATCCGCCAACTTCTACACCAAGAAATTTCCCGAAAAACGAGTAATACATACTAAATATGTACTTGTATAAAGTATGGACATGAGATTTTATAGAGCATGTACAGATCCCGCATTCCATACTTAGCCAATTTTTGGATCGTGGGTTCTTGGGCTGGCGGGCTCAAAATCGGGCCTATATTGTTCTGTGTCATACAAATAGCACCCACAGTTCTGCGATATACAAATTGACAGGTGGACTTGTGGGCTGGTTGGCTCAACATTGCACTTCTATTGTTCGGTGTCCTCCAAACAACACTTGGATTTCTGCGATATACAAATTGACAGACGGACTCCAGGGCTGGTGGGCTCAAGATTGTGATTGGTTACAGATGGTGATCCCTATGAACTATCTAACATTATCTAAAAACATTACTTTCAATACTAAAGTATTAATATTAAATATTGATATTGTACAATTTAATTACATAAAATTATTAAAGGATGTTAAATATCTTATTTAAAAGAAAAACCCGTGTATTTGGAAACTCGTGTTCCAAAAATTTTGTACAATATGAAACGGGGAAGCAGTCGGTCGGGCTGGTGATATAAAGTAAGTGGAAATCTGAACACGTGTATCCTCCAACTTTCGCACCTAGAAATTTTTCGAGAAATGAGTAATACATACTAAATATGTACTTTTATAAAGTATGGACATGACATTTTATAGAGCATGTATAGATCCCTCATTCCATACTTAGCCACTTTTTGGATCGCGGATTTTCGGGCTGGAGGGCTCAAAATTTGGTCTCTATTCTTTTGTGCCCTACAAATAGCACCCAGAGTTCCACGATATACAAATTGACAAGCAGACTTGCGGGTTGGTTGGCTCAACATTGCAATTTTATTATTCTATGTCCTCCAAACAGTGTCAGAGTTCCACGATATACAAATTGACAAATGAACTCCAGGACTGGCGAGCTCAAGATTGCGATTGTTTACGGATGGTCATCCCCATCAACTATCTAACATTAGCTAAAAACATTATTTTCAAATACTAAATTATTAATATTAAATATTGATATTCTACAATTTAATTACATAAAATTATTATATGATGTTAAATCCCTTATTTTAAAAATGATATTAATTCTATCACCGCAAGCATAACAACAACCAATTTGAATTTTAAGGGCCTCGTGTTGATATGATAGCACAATTGGAATTCGCATAGTTTATATTTGTTTATTACAATATGAAACAGAGAAGCGGTCGGTTGGGCTGATGATACAAAAGTAAGTGAAATCTGAAGACCTGAATTCGCCAACTTCCGCACCTAGAAATTTTCCAAAAAACGAGTAATACATACTAAATATGTACTCTTATAAAGTATGGGCATGAGATTTTATAGAGCATGTACGGATCCCACATTCCATACTTAGCCACTTTTTGGATCGTGGGTTCTCGGGCTGGCGGGCTCAAAATTGGGCCTCTATTGCTCGGTATCCTACAAATAGCACCCAGAGTTCCGCGATATACAAATTGACAGGCGGACTTGCGGGCTGGTTGGCTCAACATTGCACTTCTATTGTTTCATGTCCTCCAAACAGCACTCGGAGTTCTGCGATATACAAATTGACAGACGGACTCCAGGGCTGGCGGGCTCAAGATTGTGATTGTTTATGGATGGTGATCCCTATCAACTATCTAACATTATCTAAAAACATTATTTTCAATATTAAATATTGATATTGTACAATTTAATTACATAAAATTATTAAAGGATGTTAAATATCTTATTTAAAAGAAAAACCCACGTATTCGGAAACTCGCAATCCAAAAAGTTTGTACAATATGAAACGAGGAAGCGATCAGTCGGGCTGGTGATATAAAAGTAAGTGGAAATATGAACACGTGTATCCACCAACTTCCACAACTAGAAATTTTCTAAGAAATGAGTAATGCATACTAAATATGTACATTTCTAAAGTATGGAAATGAAATTTTATAGAGCATGTACGGATCCCTCACTCCATACTTAGCCACTTTTGGATCGCAGGTTCTCGGGCTAGCGGGCTCAAAATTGGGCCTCTATTGTTCTGTGTCCTACAAATAGCACCCAGAGTTTCACAATATACAAATTGACAGATGGACTTGCGGGCTGGCTAGCACAACATTGCACTTTTATTGTCCCGTGTCCTCCAAACAGCACTCGGAGTTCCGCGATATACAAATTGACAGACGGACTCCGGGAATGGCGGGCTCAATATTGCGATTGTTTACGGATGGTCATCCCTATCAACTATCTAACATTATCTAAAAACATTATTTTTAAATACTAAATTATTAATATTAAATATTGATATTGTACAATTTAATTACATAAAATTATCAAAGGATGTTAAATCACTTATTTAAAAAAAAATGAAGGAAACAAAACAAAGTTTTTTTAAATTCTATCACTACAAGCATAAAAACGGCCAATTTGAATTTTAAGGGTCTCTTGTTGATATGATATCACGATTGGACTTCGCACATTATATATTCGTTTATTTCAAATTATTCTAGGAGATTAATTTTACCAAGTTCATCGATCAAGGAAAAGTGCTAAAACAAGCCACATACTACATTTGCGTCACAGCACCATACAAATTGAAAGGCGGATTTGTGGGCTAGCTGGCTAAAAAATTGCAATTCTATTGTTTTGTGTCCTCCAAACAACACTCGGAGTTTCACGATATACAAATTGACAGACAAAGCATACAATGAAGAACCAACTAAACTCCAAACAGGTCACAAGTAAGTTCCCACAAGGTTCCATAGAGCAGCACACATCGACCTTTGCATCAAACAATTTGATATACAAGAAAATATGTCGCGACATCGGTTTTCTCTTACATCTGGTATATGTTCCTAGGAGAAAATAACCTGGGCCATGGGATATATGGGGTTTGTTTCCATGCTTCCCATTTTTGGACCGAACAATCTTATGCACATGCAATCTCAAGTACTCGAGTCCAAAGAACATTCATTTGGGTGTTGAAGAAATATTACAGAGACACATGAGATATTTTCATTTCCTGCCAAAGCTTGATATGTTTTTTTTTTTTTCCTTCTTCAGCCAATATGTAATATTACATTGTCCTCATTTAAGGTAAATTTATTGTGTATCCAAAAATCGCGCAGCATGTAGACATTGCTTGCCTTTTCTATAGGTATGCTTCATACGACAATTCTGCCAACCTACGAAGCACATATTGTAACAGAGGTTGCCTAATTGTACAATGCACAGTTGTATTTGTCACAGTTCAGATGGAAGCATTGAGGCAATGTCCATATATATATGGATATTTTTCACCGCATCGCAGACAATCAATCGTATAATCACTTATCAAAGCGGAAGAAGAAGTAGGAGAGTTGCATTTTGCACATACAGGCTCAAAGGGGGTCGAGTACACATTCGCTGCAACCAAAACACCTTCAACCTGGAAACGCGAGCATAGGAATTAATACATTGAACAATATAATACACAACTGCACCTTCCCCTTAAAAAAAAAAAAAAACAAGCTGCATAAATTTGGTGAAGGCTATTTGTATAAGTAAAGTGAGGATGATTCAGTGGATGTATACACACAACAGTTGTAGAGCTAGTTAGTTTCTTCATATCATGTACTATGTCTACTCGCAACTCTGTTACAAACGTTGCTTGGGTTGTGTGAAAGATCATTTCTCTAACATCCCTTTTCTTTGTTATATTTTGGAAGAGCATAAGTGGAAATTTCCCTTTATGCAATTGTTGTTCCATTGACGAAAACAAATTTGAATAGGTATCGAACAATTGCAGCTGCAACATGGAACAGTGCAATATTTGTGTAACTTACCCGAGATACATGCACATGCGAAAGTAAAGGACAAAACTGGATATGGAAAGCGGTACCATTGCCTTGTCGTTGTTTGACTCTCCATCCTTTACATGGAGAATGTGTTGCGAGACATTTTTTCTCGCCAGTGTGACAGCTGCACCAATGGTTCCAATCGGGTAAATATCACTGCTCTGTGCAAGCTGGTTGATAGTCGCCTCCAGGATGAAACGATATTTTGAAAAAACAGTGGGAATTTTTTCCACAATACTTGTTTCATTGAGAGAAATAATCCGATCACAATCACCATGGTCATATACTATTTTGGGCAATATATTAAAATTTGTAATGGATATCCCATTACCCAGAAATATCTTTTCTGCATGTTTCTCGAAAAGTTGTGTAGGAATTTTCAGTGTGACTGTCATCATGGCCTCCTTGTCGGTCATGTCAACACACATAATGGATCTAATTTTGTTTTCCTTGTCCAATTAGGTGCTATAGACGACCATTATGTCCCTGACGAACACCTGTCTAGTTCGACGGTTGTTCAAGCCCTCTATTGATAGTACTTTGGGTGTTACAACTCTAGACCTGGTGACAATTTTTTAACAGGAAAACTAAAGTGAATGGTAGTGTGCATTTTTTTTTTCTATTCTTCTTTCACTGGCATAAATCTACAAGTAGACGCATAGCTTCGATGAACTATGGAGCCAGAATTTTGCAACCACACCTCTTAGTTTGCGGAACCTATGCTATGTTCAGTGTCTCTCTTGTACTTGTTGATACTTCTTGTGAAATGAAAACCATGTATTACAGATGACATCAGCATATTCACCATGCCATAGATGAATAAATAGTCAAGGATATTTTTTTGGTAAACATACTAGGAGTAGAGTGTATGCATATTTACCTTTGGCCTTGTCAGTCTGTTGATGTCTGGGATGACTGACTGCTCATGGCCATGTCACTAGTCCAACTTTTTCTGATGCAAGCATGTGTAGATGAACATCAAAAGGACTAAACAAGCATATGCATTGTATATTGTCCATAATAGTTCTTAATGTCACATGCAGAGTGGAAGGAGGTGGAATACAAAATAGGGTGTTAAGGAATATACTCAGGAAACATGAGGACCCGAGCGTCAAATTGTATGCATCTGATTTTTTGAATGGAAAACTATGTAACAGTAAACAGGGCATGAGGGCGGGGCACCATGGCCAATCTATATATCGCGGACCCCTGGAAGCCAAGGGAGCAATCTTGAACCCGCCAGCCCGGCACCCGCAATCGACAAAGTGGGTAAGTATGGAATAAGGAAGAAGCGTGACCATAAAGGTGAAATCGTTAGTCCGCCAATTAGCGCACCAAGGTATTTTTGGAAATACCACTAACCAGAGCAATTAGAAAACAAAAGGGATAATAGAAATGGGGAGGGCAGAAAGGCCCATTGCTACCAAGACATCGTTTTCTAGTCTAATATTATATGCCCCCACCTGATTTGTATATTTAATTTACCAGCACAGTTGGTATACCTTTTCGAAGATTGTACCACAGAACCCTCTGTTGGTGCACAGAACAATTCATCTTCCTATCCAACCAACATGTTTCTTCCAAGGTAGCAACATCGAATATGCAATGGACATGAAGGCAAGTTAGTATGAAGACAGACATGTAAAAGAAAGAGAAACAGTTCTATTTATTCCAATGTAACAACAAACAAAATATGATTCACATGAGAATACACAGAAATATACATAATATATACATACAGGTAAACCCAAAATATTATATTTGAAGAAAGAAAAGAACAAAAAAAAAGGTGCAAAGCAGCAGAACAAGCACAACAAATATACAAATAGTAAATGAAAAAATGAACACTGGAATATGAAATAAGAGTACATGTATCCACCTTTGTAATTCCTTGTCTACATTCCCTCCAAAGAGTCCATCATCCTCTCCAGCCATTATGTTTGTTTAAATGTAGCAATGCGGGAAAAATACAACGGACATGAAGGAGGTTAGTATGCAGGAAGACATGTAATGAAGATTAGTTATTATGTAGGAAGGTACACAACATATACATACAATAAACTAGGTGAAGACATATACAGACAATAAATGAAATACAAAACAACACAATATGAAATAATAGTACAAGCATGTACCTTTCTATTGTTCGACAACACAGGTATTTCAACAGAGGATGAACACCTTCAGTAACCACTCACATAACCAGATCAAAGATCAACACACCGATGTTTTCATGTGGTAAAACCCCTACGGGGAAATATTCACGGCCCCAGCCAACACGGCCACTTGGAGCAGTTTATTAATGCAAAGAAAAAGATTACAGAGAGATTTTACAAGAGAGTTTCTCACAATCGATCATCAGCAAATGACCCTCCATGCTCTTTAAATAGAGATCATGGACCAAT
>ML799021.1:63578-85481 GCA_009831015.1 Picea engelmannii | reverse complement strand
GATTCACTTTTATACTTGAAGTGAAATGCACTTTACAATTTTTAGCATGAACTTTTTCAAAAAAAGTAACAAAAGAGAGACTTGAACTCAAGACCTCTTACTTAATAAGGCAAGTTTTAACCAAATGGTCTAGAAAAGCATATTGTAATGTTCAGAAGGAGTATTGGGGGTGTTTTTGTTGTTGTTGTTGTGGAAGACGGCCTTGGAGAGCATGCTCCAAAAAAAACTCTTTTCACACAAGAAAAAAATCCATTTCTCGATGACAACAAGGGTTAGATCTCGGTTAGCTTACCTAGAAGATGCACCTTTTCCTATCTGTTTTTGATTTGTTGAGATCTCACAAGGCACAAGGAAAAGAGCATATGCATATCTAAAAGAGTAGCAACCCAGAAATAAAAAAAAAATACAAACCGAAATAAAATCAAAACTTTGCAAAAATTTAAAAAAAATGTGTATTCAGACTTTATACCTCCGGATCTGACTGTAATGGTCGTATCTTGGGCAAACGAAAACCTTTTCAAGTGAAAAGAAAAGTGTTCCTGAAGGAAACGAGTGCTCTGGACACAATGGAACAGTCCTCTCAGCCCATAAATGTATGTAAATGCCAGAAAATGGAGATGAGTCAACTCGGCTTCACGATCTTGATCTACAACAAGAGCGGGTCTTTAAACAGGCTTTGATACCATGTTCGACAACACAGGTATTTCAACAGAGGATGAACACCTTTAGTAACCACTCACATAACCAGATCAAAGATCAACACACCGACGTTTTCACGTGGTAAAACCCCTACGAGGAAACATCCACGACCGCAGCCAACGCGGCCACTTGGAGCAGTTTATTAATGCAAAGAAAAAGATTACAGATAGATTTTACAAGAGAGTTTCTCACAATCGATCATCGGAAAATGACCCTCCATGCTCTTTAAATAGATATCATGGACCAATCGGGTGTTAAGCCACGGATCAATGGCCGTTAAGATCGAGGAGAGTATGAACCGTCGGATCACTCTATGTCGGGAACATATTGTGACCGTCAGATTTCCTAACTACAAATGCATACTAAAGAAACACACTTTTCCCTAACGACATATTAGACCAATTTGATCTTAACTAACTCCTAAGTGTCTAAATATCCTAACATCTATCTCCTCTTCAACCGATGTAGTCAAGACTCTGTTGTTTTCTCCAGCTATTCTGTTTGTTTGAATGTGGGAACGCACAAAATACAATGAACGTGAATGGAAGCTAGTATGCACTGGGGAACAATTAATATGTACATACATTAAAAGAGACTCAAAAAATAGTATAAAATATAGGCAGAAACATGAACCTTTACGTTTCTCCATCCATAGCTGTAAATATGTAATTTTTTTCCCTATCCAAAATACATTACAAGCCATAAAATATTACGAAATTGCATGGTCGTAGCTAAACGATTTTTGGTTTTCCATGGAAAAGTGTCCAGATATGCTTCCACCCATGGAAACACATGTTATTTATCCTCTACACAGACTGTTGTTCCCACGATACAAGATTTTGGTTTTTCATGGCAAACTACCCAGATATGCTTCCAGACATGGAAATATAATTTTGCAGAATCTTTGTTGTACATATCATATCTCAAGTACAAGACAAATTGTATCGTGGCCACACCAGTCTGTGTAGAGGATAAGGAACATGTATTGTCATATGGGAACATTTCACCATACATGGTTTATAACTGCAGCCTGCATATGTTTTATTTTGACCAAAAAACAACGGATATTGCAATTTCACATGTATTTCTCAAACTATTTTTCATGCAACTATTTTCTATCATGTCAACACTGAAGCACCAGTAAAATCTCATAGAAGAACGGATATCGACCTCACTAGACAGGGAAAATAACACGACTGCACTTCCACTCGTGGGTACAGGGGATGAACACCGTAAAGTGCCCAAAAAATAATAATAATACAACAACAACAAAAAACAACTCCAACTACCGGTGCAGGACCCCAACCCTGCAAATCTGAATCAAACAAAAGAAAATAGCAAGTACCAAACAAGCAAGAAAGCACGAATAGGCCCAACTGCAGCCTCAGGGCCCCAAAGCGTAAACTTGAGCCAAACAAACAGAACTAGCAACTGACAAACCAATGAACAAGAAACAACCATCGAACCAGTAAACAACATATGTATCTCCAACGATTACGAAACTGTAGCCAAATCACAGAAGGAACCGGAAACATATAACGAGCATGCCAGTAGAAATAAGCAAACATTCTTCCCTGCAAACTGCAAACACTAAACAACAAAGAAGGAATAGAAAATGAAACGATGGCATGGAAACTTACTCTGAAATGATGAAAGGCAAAAGCACAGGTCGAATTGTGAACCAAACAACAACAACAAGCGGCAGCCGACGAACCAGCGAAGAAGAAGCACTCACTGAATCAGTAAACAATGTATGTATCTTCAATGATGACGAAATTGCATTGCAAGGCTAGAAGAAGGATGAAACATACAATGCCTATTCAATTGGCGGTGGACAACAATATTGTCCTAAATCACTGCAACATTGTATGGAAAATTTCGAGGAAAAATGTACTCTGAGAAGCGTATTTAGATAAACATTTAAGGTTGTCAGGATGTCTAAGGGCCTCACGCTATGCAAACATTTAAGTTGCCAGGCCTGTTGGAGGACCTCGCGTCATGTAAACATTTAATCTATCGGGCCTATTCAAGCACCTCAAAAAAAGTGTCAATACATTTCAATACAAATACATGCGGCAGGGACCAATAATAGTAGCACAAATAAAAAAATAAATCACAATAAAATCACAATACAAGGTTATAAACTTTGGAATTATCGATCACTATAAATCTTGGATATCTAAACATTTCAATATGATTAGTACAAACAAAAAAATCATTGCATATGATCTAAGACAATGCTAGCAGAAAATGCTAAGATAAACATCCGAACTAATGCTAGCATTAATCCACCTTCAAGCAATGCATAAGAAAAATATATGATTCAAAAAGATTGTAGACAATCAAAAAGTTTGGATATGCTAACATATAAAACATTGGGAATAGTGAAGCCGGCAATAAGACCTCCAATCTGTTATCCAATCATATCATTACATATATGGTACTTTTTATTATATAAAATTCAATGTTTTTAGTTCCCTAGCTCCAACAATAGTTATTATGCAAATATTTGTGGTCAAAGGACAAACTAATATGAGGTCAACAAATCATCGATCGCTATAGTCCCTCTATGCCTACAGCAGGGACTAATAATATAGGTTAATAATAACCAGTGTGTTGTGTAGCATTCAATGTTGTTGTAGGTGGTATATATATGGTTGAATATATCCATGCCTATATACTAAGATAATCAGCTTTGTAGCATCCTACGCAACAAACTGGTTATTGTTCACCTATAATATATAATATATAAGATATAACAGCAGTTGCATCATTGAATGATGTGCAGTAGGCTAGTTATTATTGGCCTATAATATATAAGATAGTTACATCATGGTATTTCTAGTTATAGTTTTTGAAGAGGAAATTGGAAGAGAGGTAGAAATCCTCAATAATTTCATGAAGCGAAGAGCAACATCCTTGGCCATCTCGGAAGGTGCAAAGTTGGGAGACAGTGGTTGATATTCTACTCCACAACCAGCGATGCATTTGTTCTTGTTCTCGACACCTATGAAAGAGAATGTAACAGTGTATGGGTCATACATCTTATTCAGCGCCCCTTCCACCACTCTATATTTTATCTGCAATACGCCACTCCCAGGCCCCTCCTTCACCTCCTCGGACTTATTCTTTGACTTGCTCACATTCGTATTTACACCTGCCATCACCCACCCTGCAATTTTGTCTGGCAATAATATATAACTGGATACAAAAATTTGGTTATTCGTTAGATACAAAAATTCGGTTATTGGTGGGTACAAGAATAGGTATAATAAATTCCAAGAGTTCAAAAGCACAAACAAAAATTTTATGACCTGGTCCGTGTTTGAACAATATGATACTACCTGGGCACCCGTCCCCTTCGATATATTCGGCATTGGCAAGGCGATTAGGGTTCTCTTTCTTCAGCAGCTCGTTGCTTTTGAATATTTCCCATGCTTTACTTGCATGAACATTGAGCCCCACTTCTCCATTTATTACTTCCATTTTTCTAATATGTTTTTGCATGAACATTGAGGCTCACTTCTCCATTTATTACTTCTATTTTTCTAATATGTTTCTTTATGAAAAGATAGTTTATTACCAGATTTTGTATGAATTCAAGGATTTTTCGATATCTTGCTCATTTAAGAGCTCAACGTGTCATGGGAATTGAACCTGGGTGGGGAAAAACACCCATCAGCACAAAGCACTCAAGCTAAACCCTATATATATATATATATATATATATATATATATATATATATATATATATATATATATATATATATATATATATATATATTTATATTTATATATATTTATATTAAAAAAAATTATATAATTTTAATAAAAATAAATGAAAAAATAAAGTTATTTTCTTATTATAGATGAAATATTTATGGAATCTTAATATTAGTTGATAAGAAAATAAAACATTATTTATAAAAGATGATGACTTACCTTAACATATAGTTAAAAATTATTTTTATCATTCATTTTTAACTATATGTTAAGGTAAGTCATCATTCATAGGGTTGACACTGAAGTAGTTGTTGTCCAAGGCCCTATCTTCAAAGAAATTTGGTTTTTTAAAGGGAAGGCAGATTTTGAATGTTGTAGGTGTAGCACATGAATGCATACGCAACATAAAGTCGAAAAAGTTGAAATCCCTTGTCCTTAAAATGGACCTCCAAAAATCTTATGACTATGTGAATTGGGATTTCCTCAGGCTAGTGCTCCTAAAGACTGGCCTTGAACTCAGGCTCACATATTGGATTATGAGTTGTGTAACATCTCCTTCCTTAGCTATTTTAGTAAATGGTGGTCCTACTTCCTTCTTCAAAAGTGGGCATGGGATAATACAAGGTTTCCCATTGTCCCTATTACTCTCTATTCTAGTCATGCAGGGACTTAGTCTTATGATCAAGAAGGCACAAGCAGAAGGAAAAATCTCAAGGATTAAGCCCTCTAGACTCCTGAAGGTCATTCTTATGTTGTTTGTGGATGACGTTCTGATTATAATTTAGCCCGGGAAGCTGATTGGGAGGAGATTTTTTCAATACTCATAGTTTTTTGTAATGCGACAGGTTTGGTTATAAATCCTCAAAAATCCTCTATACACTTCTCAGGTATCGTAGACACGGATATGGTTTCTTTCAAGACACTTTTTTTGTATAATTTTGTTGATCTGAATGTGGGTTTTCGTTACCTCAGTTTCTTCATGAAGTCGACATGCTACCGGGTAGAGGACTGGAGATGGTTCATCCAAAAAGTTTGAAAAAAGGCTCGGTACCTAGTGTCATTGTTGGTTGATACTGGGAGGGAGGTTCATCCTTGTCAAATCAATTTTAGAAATCCTTTTGGTATTTTGGTTGGCAATTGCAAAGATACCAGTCACAATTATAACTCGGATCATAAAATTGGTGTACAGGTTTTGTTGGTCTGGTTTTGGGGAGACCGAACGGATTCATCTTTGTAATTGGGAGGCATTATCAAATCCCAAAGTCTTCGGCGGTTGGGGTTTTAAGAACTTGCAGTAGTTTGGAAAAGCGTTGGTTGCAAACACCCTTTGGCATTGTTTAATGCGGGATGGAATTTGGCACAGGGTAATCATGAACAAATATTTTCACTCCTCCTCGGTGGTAACATGGCTCAGAAGACCTCAGTTGAGCACAAAATATTTCTCAAGTACTTGGAGGTGCCTCCTCAATTATTTTTCAAGTGGTGGCACACTGGATTGCTTGGAACCCTGGATCTGGTTTGTCCATACATTTAGGAGAATACTTGATTCTGGGGTTGGGCATTAAATCCTTTCTCTCTAGCAGGTTCATCGGTTCCTTAAGGGTGAATGGTTACCATTTCCTCTTTCAAGTTGCAGAACTAGACAGGCATGGAATGTCCTTCAGTCAGTGGAAAGAAATGAGGGAGTTGGGATTGGTTGGATTGGAGGCAACAGAATGGAAATAATTTTGCAGAGCCATGAATCATGAAGGAATCTACCTCACAAATACTCCGGACGAGTTAGTCTGGACACGGAATTCTACCTCGGGGGTCATTTCAAAAAAAAATGATTATGATGCTATATCAACGAAGATTTGGAATCAAAGCACTTATTGGTGGCACAATTCTTTATGGAAATGGGAATTGCCCAACAAACGTAAACTACACACTTGGCTAATGATGGAAAATAAGATTCTTAACTGGGATAATTTGCAAGAAAGAGGGCATCAAGGTCTGAGTATTTGTGGTCTTTGAAAACAAAGCACAGATTTGACCCAGCACTTGATGATTGACTATAATTTCACACAACAAGTTTGGACGGAGATGTTGATAACACTGAAGATAACTACGGGTTGGACGGGACGAAGTCTGCAATCCCTATTTAAAGACTGGTGTCACGAACACCTACATTGGAACACACTGTCGTCCATCATCTGTTGGCACATTTGGCTGGAAATAAATTCAACAGTGTTCAATAATAGACATCCCTCCACAGATTTGGTAAGATACAAAATATTGGGCTGGTTAGGGAGTTATAAGAAGAAATCACACTTAACAACAAAAATAAAAATGTCTCCAAAGCTAAATATGGATAGACCAACATGATGGTTTTATGGAGCATCTCAAAGGAATGGGCAGAGTAGAGGCGTGGGAGTGTGATCTAGGTAAATAGACATTCAAAGTTCATGTGGATGTTGAATTGTGGACCCGACACTAACACACGAGCATAACTTTTAGGAGTGTGGGCATTTCTCTCTCTAGCATTTCGCTTACAAATTCTTGATCTCTAGGTGGTGAGTGACTCATTGATAGTAATCGACTGGATGAATGGAAAAAGTGACTTACAGGTTTTGGGATTGACCTTCTGGAAAAAGAAAACTACAACACTTATTCAGAAGTTCTCGACACTAAATTACTTACACACTTATAAAGATTTTAACAAGGAGGTAGATGAGCTATCCAAGCAAGCGTTGGATTTACATGAAGGAATTCTAAAATATACTCAGTTGGTTGATGGACACGAGCTCCCAACATTGTACCTACCTCTATACTGATGATTTTTTATTGTATATGCTCTCTAGAGTTTTGTTTCCAGCATGTTTTTTTTGGATTAGTTGATGTTTTTCAGAGAGACCGATCCTATTTTTTGGCTATAGGTGTCTTTTTTCCTGATGTTGGGCTCGAAAGAGCTTTGGTCGATCCCTAGAGTTGTTACTACAGGGTCTATCTAGAATGTTCTGTAAGACTAATAGTATTCAGTTGCTAGCTCTGTACACTTTATAATTGTCTTTTTATATATATAATATATAGCGAAATTTTTCTGGTGAAAAAATAGTTTAAAATAATTTAATTGTGCTTTTTATCGTTTTTATTATAAATTCCAAAACATATTTTTTACTTATATTCATAAGTGTTATTATCTAACTTTTCCTATTTAAATCAAGGCATTGCTTTACTTTTAAAAACCTTAAATGAAGAGTTCATTATTTCAAAATCACTATAATCTTAGACTTGACCTCTCCTTACCTTTGGAATTGATATGATTTTATAGCAAGTAAGATGCATGAATCAAAAGAGTCTTATTTTATGACAAATGTGTAACATATTTAATGGTGACTACTGAGAGCCTCACAATAGATTTAACAACTAGGATTTGTTCCTAATTGAATTCTCCTAAATGGTGACTTTTGTTTGATCCTCATCATGTCACAACTTCTTCTTTAGCAAGCTATTTGCAACATCTTTAATGTATTATTATGGATGATATCACACCATCTCAACTTAGATTCCACGAATAATTGTTCTGATTTCATAGTTGACAAGGTTCTTGCACCCAAGTCCACTAATAAAAGTTGACCATGTTAATGTCAAATCCAATCTCCAACTTATCCAATACTTTGTTATTTTATTTGTTGACTAAGAAATTTCCACATTAATAGAAGGCGTGATATTGTTTTTAAAATAAATATGTAACTTCAATTTGATAGGAAATTTGGTTGGCACGGAATGCTATGATCTTTGAAGAAATGTATATTCTTCCTTTATAGTGTGTTGTGTAGAGTATGACAATTCTTGAAGGGTTTTGTTAGGCATAAAAAGATAAAATCCCTAGATTTAATCCAAGTAGATTTAATTCGAGAAGAGGAGATTGACAAAAGTGGTGTGTAAGATTATTTTGATGGTGCTAGATAGGGTGATCCTCCCTCCTATGGAACTAGTGGCATTGTTTATCTCTCTAAGAATAATTATTTAAATTTCAAAGTTGGATTGGGTAGGGGATTGAACAACCTTTATCAATAACTAAAGTTGCTCATCTCTTTAGTTATTGATAAAGTGCTCAAAATCTCCAAAATTTACTCTCACATAGTCGTTAGCTAGGTTAAAGGGATTTACAATTTTGACAATTATATTCTAAGGCCAATATTAGATGAAATCAAAATTGGTCAGCTCAACTTTAAATAGAATCCCTTTAACACATATAGAGTGAGAGAGACGAATAGGGATGCAAAGAAATTATCAGAAGCAGGTTTATTATTGGAAGCAAGGGTCTAACATATTTAGGAATCTATGGATGGTCAAATTAATATACTTCCATGACTCTTTTAATTAGTGATAGGAACTATGGTTTCAATTCTAATTAGATGACATTTTCTATCTTTTAATGTATAAGAGACATATAAGCACTTATGGAATGTGTATTTTTGTTTTTATTAATAAAATTATGATTATTTGTGTATTATTGTTATTTTTCGAGGAACACACAAACACATATATATTCTAATATTGTCAACTAGGTTTAGTTAGAGTGGTTGAGAGAAATATTTGTTGTCCTCCCTATCCATGTTCAAATTCCACTACTGACGTGTTGGAGGGTGGGGTACATCATTATATGTATTTAAGAAAAGAAAAGTGAAGAAGAAAAAATATTTATTTTTAATATATGAAATGACATGATTAATGACAAATATAGTGAATAGAAAAAATATAGATAATAAATGTACTTATTAAACTATGTATCTATATTGGAATGCACATATTGATATGGAATGAAATGTTGGGTATGATTTATCTTTCTTGATATTAGTAATGTGTGTGTAATGTTAGGACATAAATTAGAAGCATTAGTGTGTACGGGTCATTGGTGGACAATAGCATTTACATGGTGACTAATAATATCATGAGTTCAATTCTAGTGTCTACCAAAGATTAATAACTTTGATATCCATTATTTTGGTATTCATCACTTAAATGGAAATCCTTAAAAATTGTTGACATCTCATCACTCTAGTGAGTATCATGTTTGGTATATTAGCTTTAAAAAGGGTTGACGATACTAAACTTTGTTAAGGTTTAGAAGTCAATTAGTATATTTCCACTAATGATCATCTTCCTCTAATCCTCCAACCTCCATCCTTGGTTGGAATGCTTCCTCAACATTCTATCCCTCCATGGGGAGACTTGTGATTGCCTTAATCTTCTCCGAGTCAATCAACAATCACCAATTGAGCTGGATATAATTAGATCATGTGCTCTACCAAGATTAAATGGATGCACTTATTTACCATGAGGGTAGGCACAAATCAAGGAGCTCACAACACACTCATTAACCCTAATTCAAATAGAAGTTTGAACATATGTCTAATGATTCGGATTGGATGGAGAAGGAAATGATATGACACAATATTGCAAATTAATATAATATGCGGTATCGAAAGTAGAGTATTACAATGAAAACCAATTTTTTTCATTAATAAATCAAATGTTGAAAAACATTGCAATGTACATAGGAATATAAAATGGCTAGAATGGTGGTAATTTGTCTCTTAGAATAGATGTGATATTTATGATCAATAACAATAATCCCATAGCAAGAGGTTCAAACTATATTTTATCATAGTGCCAAAGGCCTAAAATGAAAAATACCTAACATCAAAAAGCCTTAACCATAGGAGTTGAGATAGTGGAAGGAATGAGGGCCCTAGGGAGCCTAGTTGGTATGTAAAACTTCTATAATCTATAAATTTCACATATGAACTCCCTTTTAACATTATTTTGACGATTACAACAATTATTGTATGCTCTACTTGTTTGGTAGGCCTATCATCATAAATATCTAGATGGTGAAAATTCCTAAAACCACAATGTAAGGACCTGACAAGTGCATTGAAAATCATTTAGGACCTATAATATCACTATAAATTTAGTAGGTTTTAGGAACATTTTCTATATGGTGGAAAACCTAAATGGCCACCTATATTGTGCTTGAGAATCACCCGCTTCCTCTTGCCCACCTACATCACCATGGTCTTGTAAATTTCAGGGAAAATTTATGCAAAACCTTCGAAAATCATTCATCGAGTTCAAGATTGAAACTATCTTGATGTAGCACTTCAAAATATCATCTTCTCAAAAAAATATGACATGCAAGGTATGTTGGGAATGTTATATTCTTTGCAGTGGAAACTTAGTCTAATCGATTGGCTAGTCGAGGATGATTGATTGACGGTTAAGTCAATTCTACGGTTGACGGGTCATCAATAGGACGATTTGACTAGAAGTTGAAAGGTAAAATGATTGAAGATCAACTAAATGGTCAATTGGTATCTAACTGGTGGTCAACTAGCTCACAGTTGACTGGTGTTCGACCAATGGTCGAAACACGTAACAAAATCTTAGGATTCGATTACAGGTTTCAACCACCAGTTGAACACCAATTGTCTAAGATCCAGTGGAATATTAATCGACCATTCAGTCGATCTCCAAACAATTTACCTTTAGACATCCAGTTGGATCATCCTATTGACCATTTTTTGACCATCGACTTGCCTTAACCATCAGTCGATCCAACCCCCAGTCAATCATCCACGACTATCCATTCGGTTAAACTGAGTTAAATCCACTACAAAGAATATAACATTCCCAACATTCTCCCACTTGTCCTCTTCTTCGTAGAAACAAACATTATGTTCACCAACCCAAGGCAGTAATTCTTATCGCCTCTCTTCACCAAGAGAAATTCACTACACTCACAAACTTGGTCAAGGAGTCTGCAATGTTTTCCAAAGTTTCTACCTTCTCCAGCAACACCTTCTTGCTTTCCACCATGTCTCTCATAAAATGGTATTGTACACCAATATGATTCATCCTAGAATGGTAAGTTGGGTTCTTTTCCAAGAAAACTGCACTTTGACTATCGCGATTTATCATCATAGCTTGTTGCTCAAACCTTATCCCTGAACACAATATGTGCAACCATACTGCTTCTTTGCTTGCATGGGTGGTTTCCATGTATTCAACTTATATTGTTGACAAGGCTACTATTTCTTGTCTCTTACTGATCCAACGGATTGCTCCACTGAACTTTCTAAACACATATATGTGGTTCGACCTTATTCAATCAAGATCTCCCACCTAGTTGGCGTCGACAAAGTCATGTACATTCACTTCCCTGACAGTTTCAGGTTTCCCTTGGTAATAGATTGCATACTCTTTTGTGCCACGCAAGTACCTTAACACTCTCTTAATAGTAGTCTAGTGTTCTTTCCTAGGTGTCGACGTGTACCTACTCAATACTCCCACTGCATGGGTAATAGATGGTCGAGTGCAGACCATTGCATACATCAAATTACCAATAACACTAGCATAGGGAATATGTGTCATGTCCTCTATTTCTTCCTATGACTTTGGACATTGTTCAACGGTTAGTTTTACCCCTACAGGAATAAGTACCTTGACTGGTTTACATTCCAGCATGTTGAAACATTTTAAAATTGTTTCAATGTGCTTCCTATGATTTAACCAAAGTTTTATAATTGTTTGATATCTTTTAATATCCATTCTCAAAATGAAGTTAGTAGCACTGAGATTCTTCATGTAGAACTTGGAGGATAGTTGCATCTTCACCTCCCTTATTGCATCCATCTCATTTCCAACCAACAATATGTCATCGACATATAAACCTACATATATGAAACAACCACCTTATTTCTTGGAATACACATAGTGATTGGACTTGCTTCTCACAAATACCAAACCGAGGATGTATGTGTCAAATTTTTGGTACCACATCCTTGGTGATTTCTTTAGACCATAAAGGGACCTCTTCAACTTGCACACCAGCTCTTTATTTTTCTTTATTGTAAATCTTTTAGGCTATTTCGTGTATATTTATTCTTCTAGGTTCCCATGTAGGAACGTTGTCTTCACATCTGTTTTCTCTATCTCAAGATCAAATGTTGCAGCTAGAAACATTAGTACTCTAATGGAATTTAATTTTGCAACAGGAGAGAAAATATCACCAAATTCAACTCCCTCGACTTGGGAATATCCTTTCACTACCAATCGAGCTTTGAATTTTTTGACTTGACCTGTTACGTTCAATTTCTTCTTGAACACCCACTTGATACCTACGGGTTTCCTTCCATCGAGTAGCTTGACCAAATCCTATGTCTCATTTATATGCAAGGATTACATTTCTTTGACCATGGTTTCCTTCCAAAGTTTACCTTCTATCAAGTCAATTTCCTCCATGACTAATCTATGCTCATCATCAGCAGCAAATAAAACAAATGCATAATAAAAATCAAGTGGATTATACCTTTCAGCTAGCTTTCTTGCTCATCTATACCTCCTTGCAATCGAAGTTTGCAGTTCCACCTCTTCATTTGATTTAGTCGACTCGTTTGAATCATGTTCATCGTTCCTTAGCTCAAACACCAGTTTCTCTAGTTCTTTCTCCCTTTGAGCTCTTTAAGTCTTGGAAGTACCTCTGACTTCCTTGAGGATCATATCTAGACTATAAATTGTTTTCCAAATTACTAGATCTCATAGATTATATCCTTTCATTCCATCCTTATAATTGATGAGAGTACACTTGACTGCCTTATTGTCTAGCTTGTTCCTCCTTTCCTTTGGTACATGCAAAAATGCATCACACCCAAAAACTCTGAGATGTGAGAGTGAAGGATTCTTACCAAACCGTACCTCATGTGGAGTCAAGTCGACTAGAACTGATGAAGGATACCTATTTACTAAATAATGAGCAATGTCCACTGCCTCAACCCAAAATTATTGTGCTATCCGAACATTACTTAGCATTGTCCTTAAATTTTCCATTGACATCATGTTCAGTCATCCAGTAACACCATTTTGTTGAGGGGTATAAGGAGTGGTATTTTGGCATGCCATGCCACATATCTTGCAAAACTGCTCAAATTCATTATCACAAAATTCACCTCCATTGTTAGTTCTCAACACCTTAATCTTCTTATCTGTCTGGTTTTCCACAAGAGATTTAAACTCTTTGAACTTAGCGAAAACCTCAGATTTATTCCTTGGGAAATATATCCATGTCTTCCTGAAGAAATCATATATGAAGGAGACATAATATAGAGATCCTCCTAGTGATGGTACCGGTACATGACCAAATACATCACTATGTATTAATTCCAGAATCCCTTTTTGATCCAGATGGATCTCGATGGCCATCCACCTTTTCCATTGAATCGACATTTTGAGCCTATGGTTTTGATAAACCATGATATTCACCCTTTTGATGGGGAATGGAATGTAATGTCATCTTCATTTGTTAATTACAGACGTCATGTACTGATTTCCTAGTGGTATTATGTACATGCCTAACACATAGTGTTAATGCATCGTATCCCATTACAAATCTGCAGTTAAGCACGCTCGGGCTAGAGTAGTACTGGGATAGGTGACCACCTGGGAAGTCTTAGTATTTTACATGCCTATGTAATTTTATAAACTTAAACCAATTTATCCCATGTGCATCATGGGAATTGTTCTCCTTTCACTCTCTCATATATAATTGAGGTGAAGGAGGCCCTTTAAGCATGCAATGGAGTGTGATGTAGAGCTTGTTGCGAATGAAGCGTAGCCAACATCTCTTTCTTTTCAGAGATAAGCTACCCCATTCTACCAATTTGTGTTATACAATGTTTTTATCTCTTTTTCATTAATATAAGTTAGGTTTCACTATATTTTTGTGTTCTTTGCATTATCTCTGTGTATTTCCTTGTTATATCTCAGTTATATTTATGTCTTCGTGTCATTCTCAAAATAATTTGGATCAGTGGTATCATAGCAGTCTACTCCTTGTCATTTCTCAAAGCAGGTCCCCGACGAGTTCAGGGTATAGAGAGTTGGGTCTTGAGCTAGTTTTGCTTGAGGACAACCTCTCTCACCAGCCCAAGAAACCTCCCATGGTGGAAGAAAAGAGAGATGATAAAGCAGGAGATCCTTTCAAGATGTTGCTTGAGGAATCCCTTTTGTGACAAAGGAACGATATGATGGAAAAATTTGCTCAGATCCTTCAAAGATTACCGATGGAAGTGGTTGAGGCATCTTCGACAAGCATCCATTTCATAAATTCGACACCCTTCAAAGTACAAGTCAATTTTGATATCCCCTTATTTGAAGGCCAAATAGATGCAGATGCTCTAAAAAATGGTTGAATATACTAGAAGTTTATTACTCTGTCCAAAAAAAAATCGGCAATGAAAAGATCACCTTCGCGCTCCTTAAATCCCTTCCCCATGTCAAAGCTTGGTGGGAAGGTTACTGGGAGAGGTACACCGCAGATGAATCTACACCATTTGGGAGAGAACCCACTATGGCGGCCTTTATAGATGCCCTAAAGGAGGAGTTGTAGCTTGTTGGAAAATATGACGATCATTACAAGAGATGGATGAATCTATGTCAAAAAAGAGACCAGACGGTGTTGAAGTACAATAACATCTTTCATACCTTGCGCTCAAATTTGGGTGTCGAAATTGGTCTTGAAGTACCGCAGTGGTCTGCACAGGTACATCCAAATATACATGGATTTCTTGTAAATCTTTTCACTTGGAGTTGCTTATTGATATGAGGTCAAAATCAGTTAGAAATTCAAGCAGTGGAGTAAGTAGGAGTTCAGGTTTGAAAATATGCCACGACAAAATCATGGAAAAGGCAAACCTAACTCACAAAACGAAGGACAAATCAACGAGGAAGGACAACCTCAAGAGAACCAGTCCAAGATGTGGGAAAAGAAGGGTAACAGGAAGTTTAAGAAAGACATTGAAAAGTGGTGTGAGTTCCACAAAATCCCCTAGCACAACACTGATGAATGTCACTCGAAACAATCATTGGTGGTCAAGCTCAAAGAAAAAGAATCAGAACTCGACTCAGAATTTGATTCAGAGAACCATCAAGGGAAATAGATCATCGATGCATAACCCACTGCTACCATCACGGCCGCAACAATACACCATAAGTGTTAGCACTCTATAAATTTGTTCGGCTGATTAAAAAAAAGACAGAGGTAACCTACAAACCAACTTTAGAGTTGGGTACTAGCCTGCTCAGCTTAGAGAGGGATCTCTTGTGTCACTTGGTGTTTCTTTGACAATCTATGGCTAGGTTTTGTTGTTTTGGGGTTTTTTTATAAATTTGTTGGCAAGGAAGGGGAGGGACACTTAGGGCTATGGAGTCAAACTTCTGAAAATGAATGGAAACATTGACTGGCCAATAGAACTCCCTAGAGGATAAAGGCTAAATGAAGTGATGAATCTGAGTTTTAAATTGAACTTTGCAGAGTGTAAGAAGAAAGGAGAAAACAAGTAATTGCATCAGATCATTAATGAAATGAATTCTGAATTAGTTAGGAAGAACTTAACACAGTTTAAATTGCTTCAGCCGAGAGCATCAGAAGATGAATTATGGGCCTTTGATTATCCAATTTAAATAGAATATGTTCAAAACGAAATCAGAAATACAGTAAATAGATACAAAGAGAGGAGACAAAACTCAGATCACCATCTTTAGAATCTTTTCATGGAAACTTCAAGACTTCTGCATATGTATTCAATTCAGCTTTAGAAAATTACAATTTAAGTTTCGAATAGCTAAAATTGTGCCCTTGCACTTCTGCCAACCCTTAATACATTTGGAACTCCTAATATTTATACAATTTCGAGTTCCTTTTGGTTTGAAACTGATTACAATGCTTGAAATGAAACGTTTTGGCTTGTAAAATTTATTACAATAATTACAAATGACAGTTTCGGTATTGGGACCGATTACAATGATTAACAAGGAAACGTTCGATGATATGGCTTCTAACTTCTCTGACATTTCAGATCCTTTCTTTGCCATTTGTTTATGTTATGGTCTTCTATCTGATTTGCCATCTTCAGTGACACTTAGACGTCATTTACTGGACCCTGGAAAGATGCACTTTGTCTTACCCAGCCGTACTATCTCCTTCTATTGCAAGTTAGAAGGGATATCATAATCCATCATTTCTTTGATCAAGATCTCCAGGTCAATCCAGGAAGCATATGTCATGACTGGTAGTCCAATTTTCATTGTTTTGAACTGATTAAAAATCTCAAAATCTGTAATCAGATGTTCAACCAGAGTTGCTCCTTTCAGGTTTTCCTCTAGGTTTTCAAACTTGGAGTGATCCATTCTGCATTGAGTGAGGTGAGCGTTGTATTCTTCCTGATCATATAATTTTCCTTTGCCATCCCAAAATGGTGGGAGGCCTTTAACAAACAATTATTCAAACATATCCTTGAATTCTTGCACACTTTGGTCCATCTGTATTGCCTTGGTTTGGACTGATTTCAACAGGTTATGTTTAGCAATAACCCTCCTGGCCCAGATGATCAATGTAGTTCTATATTTGACTCCAATGGTCTGAATTTCTGTAGTAGGGTTGGAGTTGAGCAGGTTTATGGAATTTTGGGCTTACTCTGGTGGTTTCTTTGCTAAAGTCTCATTTACAATAGTGCACCTGCTTCTGGCTATGATGGCGATGTTGTCTTTATCATTGATGAAGTTTAAATACACTATGAACTTGGTAGCTTCAGCAGCTATAGAATCCCAGATGATATGCTTGGCTCCATGCAACAATCCTTTGCCTCTTAATCTTATTTTCAACTTGTCTATCCTTTCCTACAAGGCTCCATTCTCCTTTTGAAATTGAGCTATTTTTTCATCCTTTGCTTTTATTTCATGCTTCAATTTCTCTAAGTCCCCTTTTAACCCCTTAAGTTCTCCTACCTTCAGTCTAACTTGCAACATATCCCGGACAAGTCCTTTAGTGTTTTTCCCGGCTTCTACAGCAGGAGGTACAACTACAGCTTTGTTCACCAATTATATCTGTCCTAGTGACCAATTCACCTTTTCTTGTTCTAGCTACAATGTCTTAGCCTTGTAGTCCAGTGCCTCTTGTCGAAATGCTTCTTTTTCCTGTTCTAGAGCAACCAGTTATGTTTTTTGTGGGTTCTCTGTGGCAGACATTTTCGGTTTCTTCTTCAAGATTTGAATCAATTTGTCTTTCTCATCCAATGAGGATTTCACCCCTTGGGGGCCTTCAGATTCCATCCTCTTGACCTAAGTTTGCCAATCTACGCTAGATGTTTTTTCTTGCCTCAACTTCCCTTCCAATTTCATTGCATAAGATGACAGCTTTGAATTCTTCAAGCTTAGACCTAAGTAATCAAAATACAACATGTCATTGGTATTCCTGTGGAATTTGACTTTGTCTGGAGCACTGATGTTGGCATACTTTATCTTGATCTCAGATACTTTGTCTTCATCTGCAACTGTTATATTAAAGGTCCTCTTATCAATATCCCTTACTGTGAACAGAGAATATTTGTGCTGAGAAATATTTTCCACTTCAGGGACTAGATCCCTCATCTCACCCATAGCCATATTTCCTTTCTCAGCATATCATTTTGCTAAATCTTCTTTAGATTGATAAGTTGCCCCAGATGTCTTATCAAAGATGTGTTTTTTCTTGCTAAAGGTTCTTGAGCTGCCTTCACTTTGGATCTTGCTTCCCTTTTCAACCTCTACAGCGCTAGTACCACTCTCCACCATATCTATATTCACTTGTTCTTTAGGCTCTTCCTCCTCTAAATCCACTATCTATGTGGACTATGTAATATTCATCTTCTGAGGGACAGTTTGTTGATCACTGGTGCCCATGGCCTCTTAATTACTTCTCTTGTTGTAAACACTTATCTTGGGGATTTTGAATATGAGTTTCTAAGGGGCTTGTTGTGTTTGACTCTGTTGCAAGTTTGCCTCCATTTGTTGGGTTTGAGCTGGTTGCAATATTTCTTCCATATCAGCACAGACTTCTAGATTTTCCAACTTATCAAAACCCTCAACATGTTCATGCTCATAAGGGGTCTATTTGTTCATCAGTCTTCTTTTGGATATGATTTGATGTGCATCATATTTTCTTCCTTATAGCTGTGCAAAACTAAAATCTTTGAGCTTTGCTTTAATCTGATATAGGCATGATCTAGTTTTGACAATGAAGGGCCCAATGATAAAAGGGAATTTGAGATTGGAGGCTTTGTGCAATATTAGGAAATGCTTTGTCTCAGATATGATTCTTTTCCTAATGAATTCAAAGGAAAAGACTTTGGGGGTCAAAAAAATAGGCAGTAGATAGGGGGATTCATGACAACCATAAACCCAGATTATTGTTGAATGCATGAACAACACCCAGACTCCCACTTTGCTTTTTGGATTTGGTTGCAGATAGATCCTCATGTCATCCAAAACTCTAGGCAGGTTGGTGTTGAAAATCAAATTGTAAACCCTCGACATGACTTTGTTGATGAATATGAGCAATGTGATCCTCTTACATTTAGTTGATATGAATGATGCTGCGGGAAATTCTCTCTTATTTCTTTCCAATAAAATCTTCAGCAAATGGGTATAATATCTGAAATGTCTTAGAGAGCGAAAATTCACTAGCTATTTATGGATATTATCAGTTATGAATTGATCAAAATTGATTCGAACTGGCAGACCAGACTCTGACTGAAAAATGTCGACAGGAAACCGCATGACCTCGACCACATGTTTGTCATTGTCTAGACCTAAAATCTGACTCAACAGGGAACAAACCCATTGGACCTCAATAACCATTATACTCACATTCATTGGAAAAGACAGACTCTCTGAAAAATGTTATGGTTTGACAATTGTCTGTAAAAACAGATCACTAACTTCTGATGGACACTCTTTGTAGACCCTAATTATCTTTTCTTCATCGAAAGGTTCAGATACTGCAGAGAAAGAATCTGGTATACTGAGGGCATCTCGAATTGATATACTTTCTACCCTACACATGACCTCGGACCCCTATTTATTTACGACAACTTTATCTTCCTGTGAATATTGCTTTGTGCACCAACATATGAATTCGGGAAAAGGGAAAGCGACTTCGACAACATAAGGGACTATGGTGGCCTGGACTGCTTCAAGGAATGGTATATTCTTTCCTACAATATCGGGCATATTACTTCTGGACACAGAGATGGGAGAAAAGGTGATTTTGGTGTCGAAAACATCTGAATCTCGGTCAATTAGGGCTTCTTCATTCGACACAGGGTCTTGCTCTATTATTGAAGTTATGATAGGGTCCATGGAGGCAATGACAAATACCTGGAAATTAGTGAAAATGAGGTGCAATGGTGTATTGTTGAGTTGCATTCAAACGAGGGAGGTCGCATCAAATTTCAAACGATCCAGTATTTTTGAAATAATAATAAAATACATGTCAAATTCCCCTTTTATACCTTTTCCAAATTTCAGGGGCGTGTGGAAATGGTTTGGGGCATCCCACTTTTCACCCTGAAATGCATCTGGTGGCGCCACGTGGTCCTGACCGAAAACCACGGTTTCGATTTCAACTCGCTTTTTGGAATTATCCTTCGTGCTACTTCTTCCCCCGAAATGATCCTCGGCCATTGATCTGGAGTGTTAGCGATCTGTGACATATCGGGTCCCATTTGCTTAGCACCCCCACCAGATTTAGCCTCTTCCTGCCAGATTTACATTTTTTTCCAGTTTGTCAAGCTTCCAAACTGGTTTAGCACCTCGCTAAATCTTGAAATCTTGATTTCTCACAAAAAATTTAAAGGTGATAACAAGAAGAACCAAAGGAGCTTGAGGAGGGGGGACGCCTCTTCCACTCACAGAAGTGGGTAAAGGGGACCCCGCTACATTTCATTGTTGACAGTGGGAGTCAGAAGAACCTAATCTTAGCCGAGGTTTTCAAGATATTGAAGTTGCCAATGATGCCACACCCCCAACCATACACCATTGGATGGTTGATATGGGGACGAGACATTTGTGTCATCCAACAGTGTCGCTTGTCTTATGGAATCAAGCCCTTCAAGGATGAGGTATTGTGTGATGCTTCCCCACTTGAAGTCTGTGATTTTCTTTTAGGAAAACCATATATGTGGAAATGTCGTGATATCTATGAGTCTCAGCCCTGCAGTGTCATTGTTACAGTAGAAGGTCAAATATACAGGATACCAGAGGTAGCTCCGACTAATGCCACTGCATTGATCTCATAAAAACAATTTCATAGATTAATCTCTCAAACCACAAAGTTTTCTTTCTTCACGAACCAGTCAGATACTCGGCTCGAGACGTTTCTATCCAACAGAAGAAGGTTGACAAGATTGTAGAGGAGCATGAAGAGAATGAGATTCTTCCATATGTTCAGCATAACTTGATCCGGATTTATGTAGGAACACAATGAAATACAGAAATACACATAAACATAGAGATGCAGCGGAAATAAGACTTCATTTTATTAATAACAAATGATTGAAATATGCTTACAGACAGAATGGAAATAAACTAGCTAGGCAATGGTAGCTTATCTCTGAGAAGAGATGTGGCCGCTACTCGCATCCGTGAGAAGATGATTACAATGAGGCTCTGAAGGCCCTTTTACAATAAATAGGAATGGAAAAATTCCTAGACATCCAAAAACCTAACCCTGGGCGATGAAGCACCAAAAGTCATGTGGGCCCCGTTTGGGTAAGTTGGTGCATCAACTTCCCGGGGTCGTAACTTTTGCATACAATCTTCGTTTTAGGCGTATGATAGCTCATTGGAAAGATATATCTGAGTCCTACAACGCTTGAGACAAAATAGCATTGTTAGATAAAATTTTGTGACAGTAACATACCCAAAAAAACATCGTTTAGGGCCTCAAAATGGCCCCGGAAGTTCAGGACCCGAAAAAAACTGCTAAAAATAGTAAATTGTGCGAAAACTGAAAAACTGAAAGAAGCAATGGTGGGGGTCCAAGTGGAATAGGTGGGTGGCCACCAATATCCACCTGGATCATTCCTCCCCCCTTAGGAAGCAATGGTCCCCATTGCATTGAGTTCCTCCATGAGATGAGGAAACTTCTGCTGAACTTACTCCCTGGTGAGCCATTTGCCTTGGTTAAGGAGTTGGCATGCTTTGACAACTCAATATAGCAGTATCCTTTGTTTTCGGGTGTGCTTGATCTGTGTGTCCATGATCTGATTAGTTCTGTCTTGTTCCATGCAGTCTAGATTTAACTTTGTTGGTGTGAGTTGTTCTACCATGTCGGATGTGTCTAGTAGAGGTGGAAAGTAGGGACGAAGGCGGTCCACATTGAACACTGGGTGTAGAACAAGGAATGGTGGAATGCCGAGCTCAAAGGCATTTTCCCCTACAGCCCTGGTGAGGGTGTACGGCCCATATCGAAGCGGAAGAATCTTGCGGTGGGGTCCAGCGAGGCGCTCCTTTTGCAAATGCAGCCACACTTTGTCGCCCACTTGGAAGTTGTGTGGCACCCGATGTTGATCATGTCGTTGCTTGTACTTAGCATTGGCTCTATCCAAGATGTCATGAACC
>ML799021.1:16876-59891 GCA_009831015.1 Picea engelmannii | reverse complement strand
TTGTCCATCATCGTGTTCCTTTGTTTCTCGAGGGCCTCCTCGAGCAACATTTTGATAGGATCTCCTGGTCCCTCATATTTCTTTTCTTCCCCCATGGGCGGTCGTCGGGGTTTCCGAGGCTGATCTTGCAAAGGTTCAACCAGATCGAGGTTCCTTATACCCCGATCTCGTTGGGGACATGCAAAGAAGGATCGAGAATGAGCAGACCGCTCTGATACCACTGATCCAAATTTATGTAGGAACACAATGAAATACATAAATACACATAAACATAGAGATGCAGCAGAAATAAGACTGCATTTCATTAATAACAAATGATTGAAATATGCTTACAGATAGAATGGAAATAAACTAGCTAGGCAATGGTAGCTTATCTCTGAGAAGAGATGTGGCCGCTACTCGCATCTGTGAGAAGATGATTAAAATGAGGCTCTGAAGGCCCTTTTACAATAAACGGGAATGTCAAAATTCCTAGACATCCAAAAACCTAACCCTGGGAGATGAAGCACCAAAAGTCATGTGGGCCCCGTTTGGGTAAGTTGGTGCATCAACTTCCCCAGGTCGTAACTTTTGCATACGATATTCATTCTAGGCGTATGATAGCTCGTTGGAAAGATCTATCCAAGGCCTACAACTCTCAAGACAAAATAGCATTGTTAGATGATATTTTGTGACAGTAAAATACCCAAAAAAACATCATTTAGGGCCTCAAAATGGCCCCGGAAGTTCAGGACCCGAAAAAAACTGCTAAAAATAGTGAATTGTGCGAAAACTG
The DNA here is from genome assembly GCA_009831015.1 of Picea engelmannii. Classification (NCBI taxonomy): domain Eukaryota; kingdom Viridiplantae; phylum Streptophyta; class Pinopsida; order Pinales; family Pinaceae; genus Picea; species Picea engelmannii. Next base: position 59,116 of record ML799021.1, on the reverse strand, counting down.
AAAAACTGAAAGAAGCAATGGTGGGGGTCCAAGTGGAATAGGTGGTTGGCCACCAATATCCACCTAGATCATAACCGTAGTGGACACAACCCTTTTCAGGTGTGCTTGGGGTTCCAACCATCAACCCCATTGATATAGCTCTTCTTGTTGCATCTTAACCTACAAAGTCCTTCAACACTCTGACCAAGGCCGATCATGCATCCATATGTATTAAATAGATCGGGCACCTCCAATAGGTTTATGACATCCTTCCACAGGCAAAGTATAAGCATGACATCTACTTCAACAAGGAAAGTAGATCACCAAGCTTCAAATTTAGCAGAAGTTTCCCCATCTCCCGAGGGAACTTGACACAATAGGGACCATTTCTTCCTAAGGGGGGAGGAATGATCTAGATGGATCTCAATGGCCATCCACATTTTTCCACTGAGTCAACATTTTGAGCCTATCGTTTCAATAAACCATAATATCCACCCTTTTGATGGGGAATGGAATGTAATGTCATCTTCATTTGTTAATTACAAACATCATGTAATGATTTCCTAGTGGTCTTATGTACATACCTACAACATAGTGTTAATGCACCAGATCACATTAGAACTCCACAGTTAAGCGCACTTGGGCTAGAGTAGTACTACGATGGGTGACCGCCTAGGAAGTCTTAGTATTTTACATGCCTATGGCATTTTATAAACTTAAACCAATTTATCCCACATGCATCATGGGAATTGTTCTCCTCTCACTCTCTCATATATAATTGAGGTGAAGGAGGCCCTTTAAGGATGCAATGGAGTGTGATGTAAAGCTTGTTGTGAATGAAGTGTAGCCAACATCTCTTTATTTTCAGAGATAAACTACCCCATTCTTCCAGTTTGTGTTCTACAATGTTTTTCTCTCTTATTCATTAATAGAAGTTAGGTTTCACTATATTTTTGTGTTCTTTGAATTATCTTTGTGTATTTCCATGGTATATATTTGTTATATCTTTGTCTTCATGTCATTCTCAAAATAATCTGGATCACTTTTTCCCTTGTAGCTCCAGATTGGAATCTTACACGATTTTGTTTTCCATAGATGTAATGTTCACATAAATTGACTTCTAAAGTACAATCAGGGAAACATTCGACCATACCTTTGTTGTGCATAACTCAAAGTACTTTTTCACCAATATGTCACATCCTTTGGTGCCATAACATGGTTGGGTCAACTAGACGAGGAACAATCGAGTTGGTCGTAGTCGAGCTAACCTTAGTCGAGTCAACCTCAAGAATAGTTCTAGTGTTGCATCTAGTTGAGTCAATGCTCCCCAACAACTTGTACAGGTTTCCAGTCTATACTCATCTCATCAAGACCATCGCTCCTCATATGCACGCCTCCATCACTCATTTTGCTGACAAATATTATATTTCTTGTCGAAACTAGAATATGTAGCATAACCTAGAAGGGTTATACTCCTCCCATCCTTTAGCATCAGTCAGAATCTAGCTCGTTGTTTGATAGGCATTGGGGAAATAATATTCATGAAAAATCCTAAGTATGGAAGGTGTGCACAAAATAAGGTGAAGGAAGGCTTGAGAGTGCACAGTTGAGGCGCATTCATAAGTGCAGTGCGCGGAAAGAGGAATAAAGAAGAAGAAGAATAGTCAGAATGCAAAAGCAGCATGCAGATGGAAAAGGAGGTGAAATAGCCCTGAATAGCAAGTCAACTTAAGTTATCATGAATTGTCATAGGGTTTTGGGATGAACAAAGTAGGGTTTTAAGCCCTAGATTTTATGTATAAATATGTAATGGCTTAGGAAGATAGGGGGTCTCTTTTTTTGGGTTCTTCTCTTGTTCTCATTGGTTATGTTCTGTGTTGTTGAAAAAGAGACGGATAGAATAGACTTAGATCAAAAGAGTCTATGTCTTAATGTTAAGGAGATGATGCAAAGAGAGAGAGGCTTGCACTGCAGAGCGGCTAGGCTAGGTGAAGGAAAAGATAGCATGATGTATCTTTGTATGCGCAGTGTGAAAGCCTGAGACAATTGCATAAAGAATAATAAAGAAGTCAACCGTTGTGGGCGTAGCTCAAATTTGGGTGAACCACGTTAACTATTGTGTTTATTTGTCTTTTATGCGATTGACCATGGATACTTTCTTGATGCATGTTAGAATAGAATTATTCTTCATGTGATCATTGCGCAATAGTATGAATGTTACAGTAAGTGGTTTCGGTTGTAATCTGAATTATAATGGTAAGACAACTAAATTTTCTATGTAACCTAAGAAGAAAAAATACAAAATAACACGCGCATAACAGATAGGTAAGAATAAAAAAGATGAACACCTCCCATTCCCTCGCTACTGCAGAAACTCAGTTCTTGCATCCCCAATAGATTCCTCGGGTGACACTTCATCTGCACGTAGGTGATGCTGAAAGGGTCGGTGTCTGAAGGGTTTTGTTGGTCAAGATAATTCAAACCTAAGGTTTTACATCCTTGCGTAGCGCCAACAAATGGTTCTGTTGCTGGGACCCGAAATATGTGATTAAGGGAATGTTTTGGAGGCCGACTAGGAAAGAGATCTCAAAATGGTTAGAAGGGAAGGAATGAGATTTTTCTCAGAAAGAGAATAGAAACCCTTAGATGAGCAATGAGCAATGGATGCAAAGGTATGTGTACACAAAGCTGGATGAAATTTTGTTTGACGAATTTTCAATTATTTTGACTGAGTGGTTAGAAAGACTAGTAGAGAACATTGGAAGGTACCGAACCGCAACACCAAAGATTTGGACTCTTGAGTTGGTAAGACAGTTGAACTATGTAAGTAATCAAACTTATGGCACAATGGATTTATAGTTTGATAGTATATAAAGAGGATATATTACAAAATTTGCAGTAGATTGTACCCAATCATACGGTGTTGTAGAAAGGGACTTCTTAAAAAGTCCACGAGGAAGGTTCATGGAATCATTGGGTACGTGGATAAATATATTGTTGTGTGAAAAGTGCGTAGTGACAATGGAGTCTGAATACTAAGGGGATTTTTTCACATAGGGGAACCGGGGGATGACAAGAGGATAGTATGAGGACAAGAGAGAATGAAGGAAGCAATGAAGAAAGAAGGCAAGGACTGAGGATGTAGAGAACCGAAGAGGGTACACTATGAGTTTAGAGAATTGTGCAGAGGAAGGAGGTACAAGAGATGAAATATTGGAGTTGAGAAAGGAGAGTCGCATAGTGAGCCAAAGGGGATAAAACCTTGTGTAATAGTCCAAATCATGGAGATACCACACATAAGAGGATAGGAAGAGGAGTTCCAGTCCAGTTCTATAATAGAAGATCTGTCAAGTCCTACTCAGACTGGATCCTGTGTCAAATCCACGACCCCATGTGCGTCACCACAATCTATGATAATAGTTGAATAATTATCATGTAGATAAAACAATCGCACAGTGAGCCAAAGGGGATAAAACCTTGTGTAATAGTCCAAATCATGGAGATACCACACATAAGAGGATAGGAAGAGGAGTTCCAGTACAGTTCTATAATAGAAGATCTGTCAAGTCCTACTCAGACTGGATCCTGTGTCAAATCCATGACCCCATGTGCATCACCACAATCTATGATAATAGTTGAATACTTATCAAGAGCTCTTATAGTTAGCAAGGGAGGACATAGTAGTAGAAATCAGAGTAGTGGAAGCAGTGCACAGAGTCAAATTCAACCAACATCACTAAGAGGAGGGAAGACACAAATTATCATGGAAGGGGTAGACAACACCCTCAGACTGCCTGAGGTCCATGGATTTGGGTCAGAGGACCCATAACAACATTTATTTTTCTGCGAGACAATTTTAGTTGCAAAGAACATCCAAGATGAGGTTGTGAAGATCGCACAGTTTGAAACAACATTTATAGGTCATGTGTTATTCTGGTACATGAAGTTGTAGAGTACCATGCCTATAGGATAGGTCAGGAATTTGGTAGAGATAAGACAAGCATTTTTGAAAATATTCAATAAGCACAAGTCTGAGTCATAGTATATTACAGAGTTGAAGGAAATTAAACGAGTGCAGGTTGAATCAGTCTCGGATTATGACCAATGTTTTAAGGATTTGATGGGTACACTGAATTTCCAGATCCCTAATCAATAGCATCATGAATGTTTTATTGCAAGACTCCTACCACATATTTGCATGTTGTTGATTCAACAAAAGGTTGTGTCGCATCCCGAGGCCTTGGAAATCGTAATGAAATTGGAATCATCCCTTGTAGGAGATAGTGGAGGGATGGTGCAAGTTTAAACGCAATTGGATACATTGACAATTCAACTAGAAAAACTTACAAAAGGGAAGGAGAAACGAGAACAAGTATGGTGTACCAAGTGTAGGACTGAAGGCCATCACACGGACGAATGCCCAACATTCGTGCAGTATTTGGCGACTGGAGCACCAAATCCATTTCCAAGAGGGGGGTATTGCGAGATATGTAAGAAATGGGGACATCGTCCAACTGAGTGTCGACTACTATAGAAGTATTAGAGTACACCAAGGAACTTATTTTGCAATTTTTGCAAGTCAGTCGGACATGAAGAGAAGGATTGCCACATGTTCGATTTGATGAGGGAGTGCACTACATATATGTACAGGATTTAGGAGGAGAATATTGCAATAGAAGGGAGTGGTCCACAGTATAATAATCAGAGGGGCTTCAATCCAAGGAATGAAGGAAATTTTGGTAGAGGTCGAGGTAGAGGAAATTTTGGTAGAGGAGGAAGACGACTGATAATATGTTGTAATTGTAATCAATTGGGACACTTAGCCCGTGACTGCCCAAATACATGTACAATGTGCACATACTATAGAGAAATGGACCATGCGATAAAATAGTGTCTTCAACTAGTTTCAAAATGGCATGCAATAGGGAAATCAGAACTAGAATCCAAATCAAAATGTATAGAAAATATCAACCGAAAAATGTAACGAAGGACCTAGAATAGCATTTGTTATGCGCGAAGGAGCTAGAACAGGGGTTGATGCGACGAATGGAGGAAAGCAGGCTGAGCAATGGGTAAGGAATTCCATAAGACCTATGCCAACATTTGACCCTTAATGGGAAAAGGAGACATACCAAAGAGGAATAAAAGAAGTACTTTGACAGGATTGGGGAGCATCGACATCATCTTCACCTTATGTCAAAGATCGTGCTATGCCAGAGAGGCCAACTGGGAAGGTAAGAACTCAAAGATAATTCTTGATAAGTTGCATAGAACTAATGAAAGATGAAATTGCGATGAATTCACTATATAAAATGAATGATCATTGCACTCAAGGAAGGGAAACTCCCATTACAAAGAGGGTAGTGAATTAGGTACTGCGTAGAAACAGGACCAACGGAGAATTCAGATTCAATGTGTAAATTGAGGAATATGATGTGGATAATGTTATCTTGGATTTGGGGTCTGATGTGAATGTATTACCAAAGCATACCTAAAAAATGATGGGAAAACCCAAGCTGGTATGGTCTCATGTTCAGTTAAGGCTCACAAATCAGCACAAGATAATACTAATTGGTTGATTGACAAGAGTACCTGTGGACATAGATGGGGTGCACAGTGTAGCAGACTTTGAAATTACCGAGATCATGGATAATAGTCAACCATATCCAACATTGATGGGCCTGAAATGGGAATTTGATAATCATGCAATAATTAATCTGAAGAGGAGGGAAATGATATTTGAAGTTGGAGAATTGAAAATTACTACACCATTAGACCCAACAGAAGGAAAGAGTTACATAGAGCCAACAAAAAGGAAGAACATTGAAAACTTATATAACATGACTGCGCGGATGGAGGATTATGTAAAACCCACCGCAAAGGGTGTGCTAGGTTGGATAAGTATCAATTTGTGTGCATCAGATTCAGTAGAAGGTCTGGAGAATTGGCAGTAGAGAATGCATGAAGTATCAACCAGACAATGTGCATGCATATGTTGATCCTTGCGTTGGATTGGAACAAAGTTATGTGATCCACCCAGGTATGATGGCTTGAATGATATAAGATTGTTTGTAAAGGCGTTTGAGATGCAAATACCTAGACAACAAAGGCTATTGGCACTAGATGTTGTCCTAAAAATGACTCCATCCATATGGTGGGTTGCACACAAAGAAGGAATGGAAGATTGGTCGCAGTGTAGAAGACTAATGCAAATGAGGTTTGGTACGGAGGTATAAAATATTACGCAAACGTATATAGGGGAGAGTGACCTAGTTTATCATGTGGAGAAATGCAGAAATAGATGGAACTTGACACCAAAGGAGGAATGGATACACAGGTTTATACACACACTAGATACAATTTCGAAGAACTGGTATTTGGAATTGGAAATGCGTGGAGAGACAACCAACTGAGACGAGTTGACTAAGAGGTTCAAGGTCACATTTACATTTGAACATGAATCTCCATCAATCGATACTGCATTATAGACCATTCGAACTAATATCTTCTCAAAATAAGGGTCGATGGAGGTGGTACCAGTTTGTGATGCGCATAGAGTTGTTATGACTATTCTTGAGTTATTGGAGTGTTACAATGTTTTTAAGAAAGAACATGATCAGGAAGATCCCAAGAATGTGCAAGTACCTGAAACAGAGGGAGAACAGACAGTAGAAGGACCAGACCTTGAGTCTTCTACTTGCACACAGCCAATAAAGACATGGAAGGTAAACATTGGGATGATAGAAAATTCGAAGTTTGCGCGGATAGGGGATTATTGGAGTGATGAAATAGTAGAGAAGATTGCATATTTATTACGCGAATATCAAGACCTATTCCCAAATACATTTTTAGAGATGAAGGGGATAGTTGGTTACTTAGGCAAGATGAAGATTCCTTTGAAACCAGGTGTTAAGCCAGTGCGACAGAGGCCTTACATATTAAATCTGAAATACAAGGAGAAGGTGAAAGGAGAAATAGACGTAATGTTGGATGCATGGATCATTGAACCCGTGGTGGAATCAGAGTGAATAATCCCAATGGTAGTGCACGACAAGAAGACAAGAGGAATCAAGATTTGCATGGATCTAAGGAAGTTGAATGATGCATGTGTACATGACCCATCCCCAACATCATTCACAGATGAGGTACTAGAGAACGTAGGAGGGAAAGAGACTTATTATTTCACAGATGGATTCTCAGGGTACCATCAAATAAAAATTGTGCAGGAGGACCGATACAAGACTACTTTCGCGATAGAATGGGGAAGTTATCAATATATAGTAATTCCGTTTGGACTGAAGAATTCCCTTGTAGTTTTTTCAAGAGTATGTTTGCAGCATTCAAGGAATTTATTCATAAGTTCCTTGAAGTATACTTAGACGATTGGACTGTGTTCATCCTACTGAAGGACCACGTAGAAGTACTCAAGCTAATGTTGGATAAGTTTAGACAGTGTTAGATTTCGTTGAATTTCAAGAAGTGTATTTTTTGTGCATCGTTTCGAATTTTGTTGAGCCATGTAGTCTACAAGCATGGATTACTAGTGGATCCAGCCAAGATTGCAGTAATTATGGATTTAGAGACACCCACATCAGTCAGATAGATGAGGGAAAATATGATTCATATAGGATATTATCGTAAATTTTATACACAGATCATAGCACCAATGGAAAAGTTGTTGAAGAAGAAAGAAAAGTTCCAATGGAACGAGGACTGTCAGAAGGGTTTGGCCACCTTAAAGCAAAAACTAGTGACCGCGTCGATTTTAATCTTTCCAGATTGGAACAAGGAGTTCCATGTTCATGTAGATGCATTGTTCATAGCATTGGGTGTAGTACTATCTCAACTAGGGGAGGGAGGCATAGATCGCCCAATTTATTTTGCAAGTAGGAAGTTGTCCATAGAAGAGAAGAATTACACCACTACAGAATGGGAAAGATTGGCAATGGTATATGTGTTGTAGAAGTTCAGACATTATTTATTGGGGTCTCATTTTAATATGTACACATACCATTCTTCATTAAAATACTTAGTGAACAAGCCAGTGTTGAAGAGGAGACTATGTAGATAGCTACTGATGTTTCAAGAATATGATTCTGAAGTTGTGGTTAAACCAGGGAAGTTGAATGCATGACCAAATCATTTATCGTGCATATTATCAGGGGAAGATGCAGGGAATTTAGATGACAGCTTACCAAATGCAAAACTATTTTTAGTTAAAATGGCAGATTATTACTTTGCAGACGTCGTGCAATTTCTAAGTACATTAATCGCCCCATTAGAGATGACAATTGCATAGAAGAAACAACTAGTAGTTAAAGCAACAAACTATCAACTCATTGCAGGAAATTTGTATACGTTAGGTGCAGATGGAATATTGGGATGATGTGTGTTGGAACATTAAAGGCCTGTGATACTCACAAAATAACATGAAGGGATTGCAGGAGGACATTACGCAGGTAAGGCAATGACACAAAAAAATCTGTGCGTAGGGATCTAGTGGCCAACACTGCATAAATATGCTAAAGAGCATTGTCAGTTATGCGATGTATGTAAAAGAGTGGGAAAGCCATCCAGGAGGGATCAACTCTAAATCCACAAGTTACGTTGCAAGCATTGGATAAATGGGCCATAGACTTTGTGGGGCCAATCAACCCACAAGAAAAAAGATTATGGGCAAGGTACATAATCATTGCGACACAGTATTTGACAAGATGGGCAGAAGCAACACCATTCATAGACTGTACCATGGAGATTGTTGCGTGATTCCTATTTGAGAATGTAGTCACATGATTTGGATGTTTGCGCATATTACTCGGTGAACAAGGAACACACTTTCTCAATAAAAAAATTGCAGCATTGACTGAGGAGTTTCAAATTCATCATCAAAAGAGTACCATGTATCATCCTCAAGCCAATGAGACAGTGGAAGCTTTCAATAAAATCTTGGAGAATGTTTTGACAAATATTTGCAAGGTAGGGAGAGATGATTGGGACTTAAGAGTTCATGTAGTGTTATGGGCCTACATGAATGGTCCGGATTATTTCAGAATGAAATGAAAGTAGAGAAATTGCAATGAAATACTCATGAAAATTTCCAGAAACAGAGAAATACAACAATACTTGATTTCTATTAATGAAATAATTGTAAAGAGACTGTAAAAATACAAAGTGGAAGACTCGCCAGAATGGTGGCAGCTTTATCTCTGAGAAGAGATGTGACAACTACGCTCATTCGCTAGAAGATGATTACAATGAGTCTCTGAAGGCCTTTTTATGATAAACATGAATGCCAAAACCCTAGACATCCAAAAACCTAACCCTAGAAGATGAAATGCCAAAAGTCATGTGGGCCCTGTTTGGGTAAGTTAGTACATTAACTTCCTGAGGTTGTAACTTTTGCATACGATCTCCATTTTAGGAGCGTGATAGCCCATTGGAAAGGTCTTTTCGAGAAATACACATTACACCATCAAACTCCGACTCTATTTATAGTTTAACTGTGGCGAACCAAAAAAACATTGTTTATGGCCCCAAAACGGCCCTATAAGTACAACAAGATGTGTTGACATGAAAACATACAAAATAAGCCAATTGGATTAGGTGGGAGGCCACCAATATCCACCTGGAAGATGTATAGGGCTTCAGACAGCCTCAGAAGTGTAGAACCCACAATTACAAAGAAGTACAAAAGAATGTGTTGAACTAAAAACTCACAAGAGGAGCCAATTGGAACAAGTGGGTGGCCACCAATATCCACCTAGATCAATCCTTCCCCCTTAGGAAGCAATGGTCTCCATTGCATTGAATGCCCATGAAAGAGGGGAAAGAATTTTTTGAATCTGGAGCTTGGTGAGTTGTGTGCCTTGTTAGCGAAGTTGTGCTTCTTGGCTTGTGGAAGACTGCCACAAACATGTTGTTGGAGGGGTTCAATCTGTTCCACCAACTTGTTGTCTCTAGGTTTGATGGGGCATTGTGTAGGCACCATTGTAGGTGAATAAATAATATCTTCTTTCTCTTCAACAATCTGTTTTTGTTGGATAGAAGGTGTTGAGGTTGCGTTGGTTGTAGTGGTATTTTGTACATCCTTTGAACATACTGTGAAGAGGATGATTTTTGCAGTATGAGAGATTACCTTGCGACACTGTTTTGGTGGATTAGTAGTCGAAACTACCTCTGGTATCCTATAGAGCTGACCTCCCTGAGTAATAATGACACTATGGGGTCTAGACTCATAGACAACATGATGTTTCCACATATATGGTTGCCCCAAAACAACATCACAGACATCAAGAGGGGCAACATCACACAAAACCTCATCCTTGAAGGGATAGATGCCATAGGACAGGCGACACTGTTGGCTAACACAAAGATCTTGTCCCTGGTGAAGCCACCCAATGTTGTATGGCTGCGGGTGTGGTGTTGTCGACAACCCCAATTGTTTGATGACCTTAGATGAAATGAGGTTCTTTTGGCTCCCATTATCAACAATGAAATGCAATGGGGTCCCCTTCACCCAAATCTATGAATGGAAGAGGCGCTCCCCCTCTTCAGAATCTACTGCTTCCTTTGGTTGAATTGTTGTGATCACTACAGTAGCAGTGGGTTCTGCGTCGATGATCTGTTTATTTTCAATATTTTCTAGATCAGATTCTGAATCAGGGTTCAGCTCCGTGTCTTTGACCTCTTCCACCAATGACTGTTTCGAGCGACATTCATCGGTGCTGTGTCGGGTGCTTTTGTGGAAGTCACACCACTTCCCAGTGTCATTCTTTGTCTTTACTTTACCCTTCTTGTCCTATGTATTGGACTGGTTGTTTAGAGGTTGTTGGTTAGGGACATCTTTATCATGCTTTGGTTGTTTCATATTTCCATAATCGAATTCCCATTTGTTATGGTGCCTAAATGTCTGCTCGATTTTGACAGCATATACATAGGTAGCTCCTAATGATGAAATGTTTAGGAAATCCATTTTAGTTTGGATGTACCTATGCAGAGCCCATTGGTATTTCAGAACTAGATGTCGCTTGGAGTCTCTAATACCTAGCATGGTGCACAATGTATGGAAAGTATTTGTGAACTCTGGCACTGTCTAGATCTTCTCTTATTGTAGTGTGGTCCATCTCATGTATTGGTCTTCATAGTTATTAACAATATAGTATTATTCTTTGACTGCATCCACACAAAAAATCCCGAGTGGGATCAACCCCATATATTCCAGATTCCTCCGTGGAACTTTGCTCCCAGTAAATTTCCCACTGATGTTTGACATGGGGGAGAGCCTTAAGGAGTGCGAAGGTGATATTTTCCCTGTCTGAAAATTTTTGAAGAGAGAAATAACCTTCTAATAGATTTAACCATTTTTATAGGGCATCCGCATCTATCTGACCTTCAAATATGGGAATATCAAAATTAACTTGTACCTTGAAGGGAGAGGTACCTCCAAAATGGTCACTTGATGAAGATGCACCTGTTGTTATCGACAGGTGTTGAAGGATGTGTGAAAATGTTTCCATCATTTCGTCACTTTGTCGCATGAGACCTTGCTCAAGCAACAAATTAATAGAATCTTATGCTCTGTCATTTTTATTTTCTGCCACCATTGAAGGTTTCTTGAGCATGCAAGAGAGGTTTTCCTTAAGAGAGACAAGCTCGAGACCTAATTGGATATACTCGGACCTCGTTGAGGATATGCATGGAAAAATGATCATGAGCAACCTACTCTGATACCACTAATCTGGATGATTTTCATAATGAAATGAAAGCAGGGAAATTACAATGAAGTATTCGTGAAAATTTCCAGAAACAAAGAAATACAACAATAATTGATTTCTATTAATGAAAGAATTGTAAAGAGACTATAAAAATATAGAGTGAAAGACTCACTAGAATGGTGCTAGCTTTATCTCTGAGAAGATATGTGACGGCTACGCTCATTCTCCAGAAGTAATTACAATGAGGCTTTGAAGGCCTTTCTATGATAAACATGAATTCCAAAACCCTATACATCCAAAAACCTAACCCTAGGAAATGAAACGCCAAAATTCATGTTGGCCTCGTTTGGGTAAGTTAGTACATTAAATTCTCGGGGTCGTAACTTTTGCATACAGTTTCCGTTTTAGGCGCGTGATAGCCCGTTCGAAGGCCTCTTTGAGAACTACGCATTACGTCATCAAACTCTGACTCTGTCTATTGTTTCACTATGATGAGCCAAAAAAACATTGTTTAGGGCCCCAAAACGGCCTTGGAAGTACAACAAGATGTGCTAACATGGAAACATACAAAATAAGCCAATTGGATTAGGTGTGAGGCCACCAATATCCACATGGAATATGTGTAGGGCTTTAGATAGCCCTGAAAGTGTAGAACCCACAATTACGAAGAAGTACAGAAGAACGTGTTGAACTAAAAACTGAAAAGAGGAGCCAGTTGGAACAGGTGGGTGGCCACCAATATCCACCTGGATCAATGACTACAAGAAAGAAGTTGACAGGGCAAACACCTTTCAAGGTGGTCTATGGGAAAGAATTATTGATGCCAATGGAGTTTATTCTACCTAACATGTGCATTGCAGTGATCACTAATCTTTTGGACTCTAGCACAATAGAAGAGAGATTGTCAAAGTTGGTAAAGCTTGAGGAAGATCGGTTTGTCGCAGGTTTCCATCAACAATTTCAAAATTCAAGAGATAAGGCATGGAAAGATAGACACATTAAACAAAAAAAAATTCAAGTGGGAGACTTAGGATTACTTTATGACAGTAAGTTTATGCAGCATCCAGGGAAGTTCAGAATTCACTGGTTCGGACCATATGTGATTTAGCATGTGACGGAGGCAGGTGTTGCGTAGTTGGAAACCCTAAACGAAGAGGTCCTTGGAGGAATGGTGAATGGGAAGTATTTTGAATCTCTATAGATATGGTAGACCGTCTGTGCAATAATCTAGGTTGCACCAGAACACATGTACCATAGTAATTGTATTATAGTAGGAAGGTAAAACACAACAAAAAAAAAAGTAGAAAAAGGAAGAAAATCAAATAAAAAGTAGATATAGAAAAAGAAAAAGATTACAACGTATAAAGGCATAATAAATCGTGAAGAGGGAAGGATTGTTGTTATATCGGGATGGAACTGTGCCAATTGAGAAAATAAAACATAGAAGCAAAATACCGTGAAGCAAACAAATGCAAAAGAAAGAACAATTGTGTCGTATGGCACTGACAAGACCGTTAAAGGAATTAAAGCAAGGAAACAATGGCTACAAGGTGGTAATGACAGGTCATAAAGATGTTGTATAATCTTAAATGGTAAAATCCATCGGAAATCTCGACAGACTGGTAGTACGAGGCAAAAATCACACAATGGATTCAGTAATAAAGTTGCATTTATTTAACCATTCATCAACCCTGTTGGTGGATTAGACAAGTTAGTTAAGGCATGAAAAGACATAAGCAATTAGCAAGGAGAAATAAAATCACTTGAGGGGAGACAAGCCTTAGTATTGGTACTACGAGTTGCATGCAAGAAAGAGCGAACAAAGCACATGAGTATAACTAAGAAGGATACATAGAGCTGAAGTAGCTATTAAGAATTACAAGGTTTTACAGAAATGGCACCATCGAAAGCACCAGTGCCCGTACCAAAGAAGGTCTGGACAAAAGCATCAAAAGTAGAACTAGAGGTACTATATGTTGAGGAGACTTTGGGAGTAGTGTCATTATCAGAGTTGAGGTTCCCCCGTGATTACATCCCACCAAGAAAATATGATGCCCCACCAGTGGCAGTGTCGAAGAATGTTAACCACATATTGGTGAAACCCAACATACCAAAAGGGGTCATCATCGATGAAGATATGTTGGGGAAGGTGCAATAAATCTAATACATAGACCATGACATTACAGACACAGAGAAGTTCCCTGAACTGAAATGCCACCATTATTTGGATTTGAAAGTAGACACAACAATGCATCAGAGTGTACATGTGCCCCGGGTATGGGCCAGAGGATTGGAGGGAACATGCCAACTCAATCTGTTTGGCATCCCACACTTCAGACGGAGCAACGAAGTAAATGTATGTGTCAATTTACTCCTATATTGTGTGCATGGAGGGTATATTTGGCTGGATAGGTCAATGTTGATCGACACATACTTGATCACCAATATCACAAGCTTACCGACACAAGGGCAAGATACCACCCTGATGTTTGCAAATAGAAAGACTGACAGAGCTTTGTCAGAGGCCGTGAAACACAAGTTTCGCACAGTAAGAGGGGTGCACGACCTAGACATTCCCATCATATGTGGCCCAACTATTAGACTCGTGAAACAAACATTAGCATGCAAGCTGTTGCGGAAATGCAGGAAGGACCAAGTGCCAGCAAGAGTAATAATTGTGGTAGAGAAGCGTGTGGAAGGGACCACAATGAGTTGGGTTCCCTTCCTGTTAAACCAGTTTCTTATTGACTGTGCGGACACATAAGATAAAGGTATGGAGTTCCACTATCCATGGATTTTTATTTTGCTTGTGTTCACAGCATGGAAAGAACCAGAGGACATGCAATTCTTGGGCCTAAGAGAGAAACCATGTCTAGCAGCAACAAAGTAAAAAATAAACTGCGCTAAACAAATACCAATGTCATTTTTTTTCTCTATGTTGAAAGGATTCAACGGTGCATTAAGGACACACCACGCATAACACCACAACTGGTGGAAGCATATGCATTGCTCATGCAGGTTTCGAGCAGACTGGAATCACATATATTTCCAAGCAAAGAAGGACCCAAGAGAGGAGTGCATCCAAAAAAAATACAAGGTTACTAAAGTAGATATCTAGCTAATTATGCAATATCAGGACCCGGATTGGAAAATCCCTGCAGATGGCCCTGAGACAGAGCAACCTAGAAACAAAGAGGTATAACAACATAATGGTACAAGGAATGATCAGGAACATGATCAAGGTAATGGCACATAGAATATACCAAAGACCGCACCATTAATAGAACAAAAATAACAGACAATTCCCGGAACATAAAGGAAAAGAAAGGACAAGGGGAAGGAACCAGCAGGAGGTGCACGCAAAACGAAGAAAGCACACAAGGAACTGACCATTTATACATTAACGAATGATGACATGGACTGAATTGGTTACCAAGTAAAGGATGCCATTGTCTAGGTAGTTCAACATATGTCACAGTGGCAAGATGAAATCGGTAAAAGGATGAAAGAGCAGATGACATAATTGCAACATCGATCAGAGATAATAAGAAAGAATATCCAAGGAAGGACAACTACCAGGCACGACATGGGAAGTAGAACCTATCACTTCTCACTTCTCACAAATGGTTGAAGGGTGATGAGTGATAAAACTGTCAGCATATGCAATCGGGTTCCCCACACCCAAAATGCAAGAACTAAGTCACCTGGACTTGGTGGTCTCCCAGATGCCCACAATAGTGTTGTAGGGATTGGAAATGGGT
The DNA here is from genome assembly GCA_009831015.1 of Picea engelmannii. Classification (NCBI taxonomy): domain Eukaryota; kingdom Viridiplantae; phylum Streptophyta; class Pinopsida; order Pinales; family Pinaceae; genus Picea; species Picea engelmannii. The sequence goes on along the minus strand of ML799021.1, from coordinate 43,662 downwards.
ATCGCACAAGAATTACAACTCCACATAGATATTGCTTCCAGTGAGTTGATAAAGGTTATAGAGGAAAAGACAGAACTACATAAGGTATATGCGGCGACTCTCCAGAAAAAGAGCATAATGGAGCAGAAAGTGGAAAGAACATTGAAGGAGAATGTTGAGGCCAAAGAAAAGGTTGAGAAAGTAATGAAGGTAAAGAATGAGGCTGAGAAAAGGTCCAGGAAATATCTAAAAGATAAGTATGAAGTCGAGATAATGGCGCAGAAAACACAAGTGGTTGTCCAGAAGTTGTACAAGGAAATTTTGGAGGTATTGATAGTAGTAGAGGCTACTATGGAGGAGCAAGTCTTGAAAATTGTTGAAGTCGTCAAAGGCTTTCGCAAGAGAATCAAGGACCTGCAATTGCGCAATACACCGGGAACACCATCGGAGGAAAGAGCGGGCAAAGAGAGAACGACACTGAAAATTGTAGCCAACATCAAGAAAGTGGAGGAAGAATCCACAAAACTCTATGAGGAAAATGTGAAAAACTGGACATACCTGGGAGAAGATCCAAAGACGAAGGTTGTAGAAGCAAAATTACGGGATGCGCAGAAATATTCAGAAAGCATAAACACCCTTCCATTGGATGAAAGAATTGCAACCATTTTGGCACAGAGGCAGTCATACATGGAATTTGAAAGGATGTGGTATTAGGAGAAGATCCTTCAACAACTCTTAGGACTAGTACAGGAAGAAGCTTTGAAGGTGATAGGAAAACTAGCCACTACGTAGGGTAAGGTGAAACAAGCAGCACATGAAACATAAGAAAATATTATGCCCCTAACTTCGCAGGGTGTAGAGGAAATTGTACAAACTGAGGCAACAATAATAAAGGAAGTTGTGGTAGCTAAGAAAGCCTCCCAAAATTTTATTCAAGCATGGAGGGGCACGCAACAGGCCTGAGTGGCTCAGGACGAACCATGGGTGAGTGTTGGGGGCATGTTGGACAGGCATTGTGAAAATAATATTCATGAAAAAGCCTAAGTATGGAAGATGTGTGCAGAAGAAGGAGAAGGAAGACAAGGAAGGCTCGAGAGTGTGCAGTTGAGGCGCATTCAGAAGTACAGTGCACAATAAGAGGAATAAAGCAGAGAACAAAGCAAGAGAAGAAAGCGAGCAAAAAGGAAGGATGACAGTCCGGCGTGCTAAATATAGAAGGACACACAAAAGCAGGAAGAACAACAGTCATAATGAAAAAGCAGTATGTAGACAGAAAAGCACGTGAAAGCAGCCCAAACAACAAGTCAACTTAAGTTATCATGAATTGTAATAGGGTTTTGGCATGAATAGAGTAGGGTTTTAGGATGAACAAATTAGATTTTTAAGCTCTAAAATTTATGTATAAATATGTAATGGGTCTGGAAGATAGGAGTTCTCTATTTTTGGGTTCTTCTCTCATTCTCGTTGGTTATGTTCTTTGTTGTTGAAAAAGAGAGTGATAGAATAGAATGAGAGGAAAAGAGTCTATGTTTGAATGTTAAGGAGATGATGCAGAGAGAGAGAATCTTGCACTGCAGAGTGGCTAGGCTAAGTGAAGGAAAATATAGCATGATGTATCTTTGTAAGCACAAAGTGCAATACTAAGACAATCACATAAACAATAATAAAGAAGCCAGTCGTTGTGGGTGTAGCCGAAAGTTGGGTGAACCACGTTAACTATTGTGTTTATTTGTCTTTTATGTGATTGATCATGGATACTTTCTTAATGCATGTTAGACTAGAATTATTCTCTTTGTTATCATTGTGCAATAGTATGAATGTTACATTAATTGGTTTTGGTTGTAATCTGAAGTATAATGGTAAGACATAATTTTATTCACTAAGTAACCTAAGAAGAACAAATATAAAATAATCACACACACAACAAATAGGTAAGAATGACAAATATGATCACCTCCCATTCCCTCACTACTACATAAACTTGGTTCATGAAACCCCAATAGATGCCTCGAGTGAGACTTCATCTACATGCAAGTGATGTTGAAAGGGCTAGTGTCTAAAGGGTTTTGTTGGTCGAGATAATTCAAACCTAGGGTCTTACAACTGCACTCAGCAACAACACTTGTCTAACAATGTTGGTTGTCGAGTAGTCTCCTAAGAATACATATCCTCCTTCATACTTCTCATATTCACAAAACCATTCCCTATGAGGTTTCATTCGAACAAATGCACCTAAGTCGATCAAGAAAACATCATGATCTTATTGTGTATTGGTTGGCACCAAATACAAATCCCCTCCTTTGTCTGGAGAAGTATTTCCTTCGGTCAATTGATTCTCATCAGATCCCTAAATTTTCTCAGCAACCTTCAACTTGAAGTCTCTTTTGTAATGCCCAGATTTATTGTGCTCCCAACATCTTCTCATCAACTGAACCAGGGATTTAGATCTACCCATAGACTTAGACTTTCTACCCAAGAATTTATCTTTCCTTCTATCTATTGATCGACCTCTAACCACCAAGGATTCCCTGGTCGATCCTTCCATGTTCTTCTACCTCATTTCTATGACAACAAAGATGTAACCACATCTTCAAGTATTAATGTGGTTCAATTACTCCCAATAACCATGACTAAGCTATCCCATGAATTAGGCAAAGAACACAACAATCTGTCAATGATTTTAATATCCACAAACAATAATTGACTTAACACAATATTGAATGCATTCATGTGCTCTGTTACTGAGCTCTCGTCACTCATCCTCAAAAGATACCAACGAAACAAATTTTTTACTATAGGTTTCAATTATTACAAGTTACCCAACTTATCCTATAGTTTCTTTGTAGTGTATTCGCATGAGAGATTTAACAATACTGAATCTGCAAGAAAAAATTGAATTATACTCTTCATCTTCCTGTTGATTTTATCCCAATCTTCCTTTTAGCATGCCCATCGGAATTGTTTTGGGATCCACAGAAAACCACTATTCTAAATCTACAAGTATATCTTCTATTTTAAGCTTCCACAGCTCAATGTTATGGCCATTAAGCTTTTCAATCTCAATCCTAGAACTGCATGCTATTCTTTCAAGAATAATTCACTGCCTTATAGCTCCCACTAGACCTAAGTTTAGCTTAGATCCAAGATATGCTTAACGTTGCTCTCATACCAAATGTAAAGAAATATAAACCACACAAGAGAGAGAAGACATAATTAAAAATAAAATAATCAATGGTAAACATGCATAGTACACAAAGATTTACCTTGGAAACCCTTAATCGGGAAAACTAACAATGCTTGAGTGACTCCTGCTCTTTAGTTGTCTTATCCGGACAGTGAATAAAGAGATACATGACTAACCTTGGTCCACACCTAAGAAAAAATTATCATCCTACTCTCTTGCTTTACCATAAGGACAAACCTACAACCAATTTGGCTTACATCTTCGTCACCAATATGCTCTTACAAGGCACAGTTATAACACTCTCTTTGGAACCGAGAGTTTACAAGTTGAATTTCTCCTCTTGATAGATCAAATTCTTAGGTTCCTTGATGGGAGTTACTCTTATTGTGAGTTTTATTCTTCTTTGGTGCCTATTCTCTTCCCATAATGGTAGTTCCATAGCCAATAGTCATATTTCCTCTACTAGCAATAGTGGCTTGCAACATCTTCTTCATAGTCCAATATCATTGTAACCCTAAAGCCATCATAAGCCAAATTAAAGTTTGAATTTTCTTGCAGAGACCTTCAATTCTCCTTCTAGGCTTGGGAAGTCACCATTAAACATGCACTATCCCTTTATATTTTGACCTTTGTTACTAAATTTTGGTAGGAATTCTAGTTACTCAAACATTGTTATCAACTACAGAGTCCTCGATTATGCTTTTGGCCTTATGTAATCTTGTTCTGTGTAAAATGATCACATTTCAATTCAAAATTACATTTCTAAGGACCTACAACCACAACATCAAAATCTGTGGGTAGGGACTCCACCCAGACCATCAATTTCCCCAAAATCCAACCCCAATTCACTTAAATAGTTGGTCTTACACTTGGGAATGATGTGTAACCTCTGCATTAAATGCATGACAAGGTAGACAAGCCAAGTGAGATTCCAAGATTTACAGTTTCCCCTACCTAGCACATAAACTCTCCCATTGACCCTTAATCCCATGGAGATCTATCTTCCCACAAACTATACTTCTCGTTGATCCCAAAACCCACACCCCCTACCCCCTAGACAAAAAATGAGTGGGGTTATGTAGATTTTGGCATAAAAAGGTTTTTGACATGTGTTGTTCACGCATGCCTTCATAGGTTTACCACCCAATTGTTCCATCTTGACTACACCTTCTTTAGTGATCTGCATGATGGGGAAAAGTCACAACTACTGCATCCCCACCTTCCTTGGTGCTTGAAGAACTTGTTTTCATACAATAACACTAAATCTTCCTATTCCAAGACCTTTATCTTTTATGTTCCAAGCATATCAAAGCCTTTTAGTAATACTTTTAGGCTAGATAACGTTACCCTACTGTTACGAAAATATTCCTCTGTGGACAGGTGAACTTTCCCTTGGATTACAAACCACTCTACCAAGACAGAAAATTACATTTGGAAACTACCATTCCTATAGATTCATTATATCCATCAAAAAAGAGAGAAGGAGGGGAAGTATGATGTACCTCGTTTACGACGTTTGTCCAAGCTGCTCCAATCCACGAGCTCCAAACAGTACCTGTTGTGAACAACAAAAAACAAACGACTATCTCCTACTCTAATAGATTAGACAAAATCAATCGATCAATGAAGGTTAAGACAAGCATAGACAAGCACATGTAAACACATACTTGAAGGAAATAGTCCAAGTATATTAATGATAACTTCAAAAGGAAAATTACAATCTTCAAATGATGTTGAAGCAAACTCTCCAAGTCCTCCTCGTCCAACCCTTGCTCGAAAGATCCACAATCAAAATAGCAATGCTTTGCTGATTTCTCCCCTTTTCACCATGGAAATGCCTTCATTTATAGGCTTTGAGAGGCTCAACTACCTTGGGTATATTTGGAATTAGTTGAGGATATGGCTCCAATAGTTGTGATATCTTCCTTAGATGCATCCCTAGAGTTATATTCGAGCCAAACTAACCCAATCCATCCATAGTTGTCTTTAGAGGAAAGTGGGATTTCCTCCAAGATTCCCTCAACCAACTCAGTACTCACTTAGAGTGGACAACATAGCGCTGCAACGCTCCCCCTAAGATGGACAAGGAGTGCTAGTGCTCCCTATGTATGAACATGAGAGCGTTCATCTTCCAAAAAGTCACCAAGATGAGTAAATCCCTAGTAAAAATACATGTTATGATTGTCAGAAGATGGGGTTTCTTCTTATAACATGTTTTAGGGGTTGTAGCAAGTGTTTTCATGGTGTCGTTCGAGATACAACAATTAGGAAAAGCGAATGCGACACTTATGACACTTGTAACAATAAAAGCATGATACTTGCGACAATGAAAGTGAGACACTTGCGACATTTTTGAAGTGAGGAATTTTGATGTGTAACACCTACAAGGAACCAATCCCTCCATCTACACCATGTTATTAAGTCCTTCCTAGAATGTGACATCTTCATTCATCCATGTAGCAATAGATATACATAAACAAACAACAACACACTAAAGTGACATGATTGCCTCCTTCCAATAAACCAACTTAAAATGGGTGTGTATTGTTAGGGATTCACAAGTGGTACAATAAACCCCTATCATTGTGGGAATCCTTACATCCTAATGGATTGCATAGATCTTTGTTAGACCCATTTCCAAAATATTATTAAAAGACTATACATCTCCATTAACTCAAGAATGACAAGTATTAATATTACAACAATGGATCACAAATTCCCTAACCAATGCAACAACGACCATGTTAAAAAAAGTGGTTACCTTGATCATTATTAATACTCTGCAGACATCCAACCATTGTCACAATATGCTCAAAAATAAACCTAGTCATAGTATGGATAGTATAGTCTTGGGTAAACCCTTCTTTTTCCCACTATGGCAAGTAGTTGATCGCAATGATGATATATTATGCCCTTGAGTTTTCAATGGGTCCAATAAAATAAATTATTCAATGAGAAAAGAGTTATTGACCATAATGGATTGTCGTGGCATTTCCATTCCTTACCGAAGTTTGTTCGACCCTTTGACAAACATTTCACCTCTTCTCATAATTTGTGGCATCAAGAAAAAATGTACACCGCCAAAGTACAATTTAGAGAACCTTTTACACTATTGATTTCTCAATGTAATTCCTTCCATGTAAGTCATCACAAACCTACCAAAGGACTCCATCTCATATATAATCTAACACACATACATGGAGGATAACAATGGTACCCAATTTATATAAATTCCCTATGATCAACATATAATTGGTTTCATAATCTACCAGCTATCAACATTACTTCCAATCATATCCTTATGATATGATGCCATTACTTCTTAATAAACCATTGAAAATACTGTGTATGCCCAAGAGTTGACCAAAACATTGAGACATTCTCTAATGGTGGAAGATCTACAATAACTACAATCTTTAAAAGGTCTACCAACAAACTTTCCTTGCAAACACTATGCCGAAGCAATATGTTGAAGGGAGTGCAAAATAGATGTTTCTTGATTTTGAGGGAAAATTTCATCTACCTGCATGTTTCAAACATTATCCTTAACAAAGTAACATGATTTTTTAGTAAACAATATACATTCCAATCATCGATATAGACTTCTAGGAACTTCCAGATATGGTCACAGAACACAACAATGACGATGTGAGAGAACATAACAAGGGTATTCTTTAGGTTGAAGGGGGTCGCATTGTATGAAAAATATCCCAATTTTGTCATGGATATTGTCTTTGTCTTATCCTCCTTCTGGACTTGAACTTGATGATGCCTAAAGAAGCCATCGATGGAGGATTTAGCTTAGTTCCTCACGACCTTTTCCAATATCTCATCAATAAATGTTGTAGGGAAAGGATCGTTGATGCAAGCCTGTTCAATCCATGAAAATACACACATACATAGATTCCCCATTTTTAATGCTTTAAACCATAATAGGGCTTATCCATGCAGAGTCTTATATTGCAAAAATTATTTCTACGTCCAACATCTTATTAATTTCCTACTTTACCTATTATTTATGTTGGAAAAATGGTTGTCATGTCAACCCTAGAAGAAGTATAGAAGCCTCTAGAAGTAATGGGTGTATTTGAACAAATCTCCAAAGTGGTCCCTTTATGGTGTATCTCTAAGTATGCCCCTCACAGGAAGACACTTTGAAGAAGTCTACAAGAATCCCTGGAAATATGTTTAAGTGGTTAAGAATCCTCGGAGGTGTGGTCATGAATCCCGAAGTTAATTGAAGAAAAAGAACATGAAGGACATTGCAAATTCATTCAGAACCATCATATATTGACAGTCCTCATCATGTTGTTTCCAACGGTAGGTGGCACGCCACATGGTTCCTCACGGTTGATAAGTTATGCCCTACTAAAGATGAAGCTCTGAAGTATGGTCAAGAAGCCCTGGATATAAGGTCAAAGAAGTTATAAGTCAACCCTAAAATTAATTAAATGAGAAAAGTTGTTGCAAAGAAAAATTTACAGGCCGGCTCAAAGATCAAGTAAAGAAGTTACTTGGAAGGGTATAAACACACATCAAGAACCTCTCATTTTACATAAAAGCAAGTGTGTGTTTGTGGAATGGAGCTAGCATAGGTGGGTTTGCACTTGTGCTAGGAGGATTGGTGATCTCAACAAAGCAAATTTGGCCTAGAAGAAAGGAGGTCAAGGAGAGTGAAGCGTATGAAGGTGACCGTACCAGTTTTATGAGGTTATACGTGGTTTGCAGAAGGGTGAAGTGTGTATATACACGGGTTGCAGACGAACAAATTGTGTATAGGGTATATGAGGATTGCAGTGAAGCAAAGTGTGGGTGTCCGCGGGTTGACAGTGTATGAATCGCGTATCTGTGCAAAATTTTGAAGAAGGTGTTATTATATTAATGTTGAATTTGAGGAAGGTCTGATGGTATAAGATCTTATGATCTAGGTTTTCACAAAATTAAAGGTATGTCTTCTATATATTTTTTAGCCTTGTATCTTGGTGATTTTGGGTATATGCTTGAGGCATATCTTGGAGATTATGGTATATGCTTGAGGCATATCTAGGAGGTTTTGGCATATGCTTTGAGGCATATCTTGGATGGTTTAACACATGCTTAAGGCATGTTTTGGCACATGTTTGAGGATTGTATATTGGATATTTTGGCACGTGGTTTGATGTATATATTGGCACATGGTTTGATGCATATCTTGGCACATGCTTGATGCATATATTGGTACATTTTTTAAGGCATATCTTGGTACATGGTTTGAGGCATATCATGGATGCTTTGGCACATGCTTGAGGCATAATTTGGCACATGGCTTAATGCATATTGTTGGCATAGGGGTAGACCCGAGGTTCAACGCTTCAACAATGCACCAACAAAACCCTAACTACCGGCACTTAGCATGATATCACCCTTAGCACCACTTAGCACGGCCTACTTACATCGCCTAGCTTTCTATTTATACATTACAAAAGGGGCCAAAGCATGGGTAAACCCATGGGATGACATCCCATACCCGTTACATAAACCCTAAACCCAAAAAGGCCTGCAAAAGGGGTGAGATCCCACGATCTCCACTTCGCCTGGCGCTCCGTCTTCGATCATCCTTTCGAAGTCCCAAAATTGGTCAAACATGACCATCATTTCCATAAAACTTGATCGAGGGCCAACAGGCCCCCAACACTCGCCTGTGACTCATCCCGGCTCAATTTGGTCTGGGTAACTCTACCTCGAGCTTGGCTTGAGATGCTTCGACCTGTTGTTTCGCCAAAGCCTCCTGCTTGACAAACTCTTGAATGACCTTCTCGGTGACAGGTCCTTCCAATCATTTTTCAACTGAGGTGACCACTTTTTCTAGTTGTCCACCTTGTCCTTCAATCTCCTCAAAAAGTGTGCAAGCTTCATCCTGTACTGGTTGGAGCCTCTGGGTCAATTCTGTGACTTTACTCTGGATGGCATGGACCTGTTGTTGAACCGTGTGTTTTTCCTGTGACCTTTTCATCCTCTCGACTAGTGACAGTAGCTTCAACTGTGCTTGCACTATTGTTGCTTCTTTCTTCACTTCTTGGAACTGTGACTCTAATGTCCTTAGTTAAGGGTCCTCTACAAGGCGCTCATAGGTCTGCGCACTTTGACTGCTGAGTTGCTTGGATTACAAGGTCAATGCTTTGATTCTCTCAACTATGCTCTAGACATTTTCCTGACTCTGATCTTGCACTTCCTGCAGAGTGCTTGGCACGACTTGTAGTTTCAGTTCTGCTATTCATGCTTGGAGTTGTTGAATGGCTTCAACGAGCTTCCCCACCTGCCTCTCAGTGGATTCTTCTTCCCTCTGTTCTAATCCTGTCACAAAGTGAAGTGCTCTGGTGACTGCTTCTTTAAATCCCATATGCTCTACGAGCAACTGTTCTTTCTCCTTCTGGATCTGCGCTCTATCCTCTACAAACTTCGCCTAGAGGTCATCTTTTTCTTGTTGGGCAACCCGACGTTGCTCTATGGATTCCTCTTTTGCTTGCTTCAGGCCCTCTGTGGCATGTTCCTTTTCCTCCTGGACATGACGAAGGCGAGCTTCTATCGAGTTTGCTAATCTGCGTAGCTGGGCAGGCTCATCTCCCTACTATGTTCCCTCTGATGGCGATGGCGCAGTAGACACTACGCGACTCAAATAGAGAGCCTGTTGTACTCCTTTAAGCTCTGATTCGATCCTGTCAAACATTGTCTCCTGTTTGACTTCGCTTTGTTGTAAGTTATCCTCCGAGGTGTCTAACACAATAACAATGATAAGGTCAATGTCATCCACCCTTAACATAGTCTGAAATGGTGGTTTATTAGCTTTTGACTTCTTCCGCGATGTAGCATTCTTTGGGGAAACCTTTCTTTTCTTGGATTTTTCTGTCTCTTCGAGGGGATGTTTAGGCGATGTTACTTCGCTCTGCTTCTACTTGTCTTTCCCTTCATCCTCTTCTTTGTTCACTTCATCATCTCCTCCTCCTTCAGGTGATTCTGATGCAATCTCTTCTGATGCATTGTTCAGTTCCTGTACATCTTCCTTGTTTCTCTTCCTGTTGTTGTTGGGTGCATCATATTCTTCTCGAGTGACTATAGGACTTCCGATGAGGTCAGGGTAGGACAGTTCTGCCTGTTCTACTGGTACCAAGAATTTTTCATGCCATTCTTTTGTTATTTCCTCCATGTCTTCCTCGGTGAGCTTATACTAACTCTGCAACTCATCCTTGCTTTCATCGCTATGTGCAGTGATATATATGAAATGCCTATTTGTGCGAAACTTCGCAAATGGCCTGAACCGATGCAATGTATTTGGTCTCATGCGAGGGAAGGATTCAATGGCCCTCTTCAATTGTAGATAATAGGTGTGGAACACCACGTTTGACTGCCATTTCTTCGCCATGTTGCTACAATACCATAGCGTAATGAACTTTGCAGCTAGTGGCTCAGACGGCTCAATTTCAAGGAAGGTCGCACCTTCCAACATCTCCCAAGTAGTGAAGGTGATGAGAATCAATAGCCAACTGAAATGAAACTCACATCCCCGATCCTTAGATTTGTGACAATCTTTCTCTAACTAGTTGACGAGGGAGCTCGCCCAGTTCATTTGCAACCCCTCAATGCATTTTCCTGTGAGGTCGACGATGAACCCCGTGACCTGCGTTGGCCTATTCTTTCTAATGATCTTACTAGTGATCAACTGGCAAGCTACAAGCATTGCACTAATCTGGATGGAGGCTACCTTGTAGCCCCACTTACCCTTATCTACATCGTCATAGGTATCTTTGATTGTTTGTGCCAAGGCGCGATCTGCAGCCTTCCCTAGGTAAAAGTCTTGTGGATCTGGTCCTTGCATGCTTAACCCGGTGATCTGGTAGATCATCGTTGGATCTACTGTGATGCACCTTTCCAACCATAAGTAACCTCCATGGAAGAACGATAACAGGAGCTTAACACACACATTAACCTCCTGGTGTCTTCTCAATGTAGTAACTTCATCACATTGAGGATCGTGGACCTCGCGATGTCCATGGTCCATGGCTGGGGGATTATCTTCGACTTCTTCCTGATGTCTTGGTCAAGTACTTGTATGGTGCGATCATGCCATAGTTATTACAGTCTCCCAAGTTATAGTCATTGATATTCAACATCAGAATCCTTTCCAATTGGAGTCCTACTGTGCATATCCCCATTGGGAGGTACGCAGTGATCGTTGTGTAGTCGAAGTCCCTCAGGACGCTGTCCTGAATCACCACACCAACCAGAGGCGGGATGTAGTCAGGCAGGATTGATGGGATGAGCTTTGCATTCGCCAAGTCATCACGATGCTCGCTACGTTTCTCAACAACGGGTCAGCTAGGTCGAGGCTGCGCAGTCGACGGGGATGCTTCCAATCCTCGTGATGATGAAGCTTGTATGCCTGTAGACATCACCTTTTCAGCCATTCAGTTTATTAATATCTCTTCGATGGACTTTTCTACTGTGCTAATGTCGTCCGACATGCACGCTTGAGATCATATATAACAGGTCGGTGAGAAAACACTCAATGTAACAGAACGGGTGGCGAGCTCTCAATAAGCACTACGCGAAAGCAACTAGTTCTTTGTGGGATCGGATAATCACAATTGGCAAAAGTGTTGTCGGTGCAACGCTTGAAGGGATAAATAGACAACGTTGTAACAGACTCCTCCAACGAGTAGGAACACCTCAATCATTGTAATTCCATCCGTTATGGTGTGGTCCCAATGGTCCAATGGTGAACGTTCCGGCAATAACTATGTTTCTAGTCGTTCTGGAGCGTCAATCTAATGGTCGAGACGCCTCCAATGGTCATATCGCTTCGTCGTGGCGAAGTGCCAGTCGATGTTGTTCTGCTATTCCAGTGAGGTTCAAGTTCTTTAAGATTTTCGTCTTCTTTAGAACCTCTTGCAATTCTTCTAGCTTTGCTTTCTTCTTACTGAGCTTCCTTGCTTTCTTTCCTGTGATCTGAGTCACTGGGTTCCTCATTTCATTTTGATTCTTTCCTTCTCTTAGCATAGTAACTTCGCACTGCTAAGGATATTTCACAAGATTTGAGGATAATACTTCTTTTCTTGTTGTTTCTGGAGTAGGTGCCCTACTCTCATGCATGGATAAGTTCTTAAAGTCTTCCTGTGTTCTTTTAACTTCAACAGCTAGGTCTCTAGTCCCTAGTTGCTTCGACTTGTCCTCTTGTTCTTCGATTAAGCGTGCTATTCTCCTAGACATGAAATCCTTTAAGTCTTGCTTTTTCTATTTTATAGCTTCTTCTTATTCTTTCCTTCGGATCTGATCTCTCTCAATTCAGGTCTTTCCTAACAAAAGTGCAAAAGGAGTGTTGTTCTCAGCAAACTTAATGACCTCAAATTATTCTTTTGTCGATGCTCCATGAGCACTCATAAGTACATGGGTAAGTCTTCCACGTAGGTTTATAAACTTTCCTTTAAACAATCCTACTCCTCCCAATGAAGGAACCATATCAGGCTTTCCCAAAATTTCCCAAGTTCTTTATGTCATAATGTTCACCTGTGTTTCTGCATCCAATACACAGTCTATGTCGAAGTCTCCTATTTTTGTTTCTATCCACTCTTTCTCTTTTAAGATCTCTGATAAATTGGTGTCTATGTGATCATTCAGTGTTTCTTTCATCTTCAATAATATAGTCTCTGATTATTTTTGGTTCTTGAGCATATTCTTAGTCTCTTGACCTTCCTCGTGGTCTTCTTATCTCATGTTCATCTTTTCAACTTTAGAAATCATTCTATGGAAATCTAAAACTTCATGTCCAGTAGCCTTACAACAAAGGCAAATAGGACATCAACCAGGGCATTCCTTAGCAAGATGTCTCGGTCTTCTACAATTATAACCAAGAGTCAATCCTCTCTCTCTCTCTCTTGAACGATCCCCAACCTTTCATGTACTGGGCACTGGGATCACAATGGTGGATCTGCAAAAAAATCTTTCTAGGATCTTGCATCCACTTGTTAGTCCAACAGTTCTTTCCATGCATAGGAATAACATATCTTTCACTAGTTTGTTCAGATCTATTCATATCACATCTTCTTTCTTCTAGTTGTGCCCTAGTTTTCCAACTAGGACCAAATCTATCAAACATACCTAGATCCATTATTTCAAAACAAAAATTTCCACTTATCTTACCTTTATCAGAGCACAAAGCTTTAAGATCTTACCTCTTTTCTTCAGATCGGGTTTCTTTTCTTAGCACAGAGCTTCGCAAGTCAAGTAGAGTACTGCGCACCACAACAACAGATCTATGCACATAGCTTTCTTATTTTATTTAGTTCCCAGCAATCACAGTTTCAGGTCCCAACAACGAAACCATTTGTTGGCACAAGGGCAGACCCAGGGTTCAACGCACCAACAAAGCCCTAACTACCGGCCCTTTTGGCAACACCTGCGAATCAAATGAAGTCTCACCCGAGATAGAGGCAAGGGGGGTTGCAGGACTCAAGTGTCTACAACCTAGCTGGGACACTGATATCTGATTACAATACTTAACAGAGAGTTAGCATTCATTAGCATTTAACCCTTATTCACATCGCAGGTAAAACCCTAATTACATAGCAGTGCAGTATTCAACAAGATCTAACACATCCAAGCACTTAGCACATAGAAATATATCAGATCTAGCATTCATTCATATTACTAAGCACTAAGATACTATATCAGATGCACCTAACATACAGAAATATGACAACACTAAGCATAAATCACATCAATCACACAAAGCAACCATAACACAAGCTATATGTGGTTCACCCCCAGTGTGGGGCTACGTCCACCAACTCTTCGTCTTCTTTATTATCTTCTTTCAATCCTCTCACATGCACAAAGTCACAAAACCAACTCCGCATAGGACAGGAGATCTATTCGTACCTTGCCAAATCCTCCTTCCCCAAGCTTGGCACAACACAAAGCCTCTTTACAATCACTTGCACTCAGCTCTACAAGTTCTCAACACACAGTATGCACAAAGCCTTTACAATCACATATAACAACTACTTACATTGCTTGCACTTAGCATGATATCACCCTTAGCACCACTTAGCACCACTTAGCATTGCTTAGCACCGCCTAACTTTCTATTTATACATTACAAAAGGGGCCAAAGCATGGGTAAACCCATGGGTCGACATCCCATACCCATTACATAAACCCTAAACCCAAAAAGGCCCACAAAAGGGGGTGAGATCCCGCAATCTCCACTTTGTCTGGCGCTCCATCTTCGACCAACCTGTTGAAGTCCCAAAATTGGTCAAACATGACCATCGTTTCCACAAAACCTGGTCGAGGGCCAACAGGCCCCCAACACTCACCTGTGACTCGTCCTGAGTCACTCTGATCTGGGTAACTCTAGTGGTTCATAAATACTAGTATACTCATCATTCATGGAACTAAGACAAATCCTAATGGACTAGGATAAGTGAATAATTTTGACTCCTAACCATGATGCTAATACTAGTACTAGAAACAACTACTAAAAATTATGATGGCCTCATGCAGTAACACTAACACTCTTCAAAGACATTTTTGCAAGTACACTTTGATGTTAACAACTATTACACTCGTGCTATATGGAAAAATGGTTATGCGTAACTTACCAACAACAAAATGGGTAGGGGGTGGAATCAAGCACATACCAACATCATTTCCTCTTTGACCTACCTCCCTATATACATCATGGCCTTTTGCAGATGCATCACCCAAACAAGACACATATCTCAATGCAACCTTCCCTTGATCATGTGCATTATCTTAGCATGTTTAGGTACTACAAGATCGTCTTGTGTGTCTGTATACTCCATATAATCATTCTTGCTCCCTAACTCATCATTTCTCCTCTAACTCTAGTCTGGTGACATTCTCTCAAGTCATTTTAATGGAACCTTCTCTATTGTTTGACCCAACACATGCTCTTTCTCACATTTTGTGGCGCTAGCCAAATCTCCTTTACTCAAATGTCATAACCTTCTCATTATCTCACACTCTGGATACACCTCAACGTTGTACTCTCTCACAAGTATTCCTTCGTGGCATATATTCTTCTCATCTAGGCCTCCCATTAGTCTTCCTTTAATGTTGCATGTCTCTCTTAACACTTATTATGGCTAGTTGTCATGTTCTCTTCATCCTCCATCAACCAAGCTTCATGCTTCTTGACACATAAACTCCTCCTCCACAACATCCTTTATCACCACTCCACAATGCAAGACTTGTGATTCCATCTCTACAGGGTTAGGAAATATACCTCGTTCCATAATAAATGTCCCATTTGAGACATTAACCTCATAAAATAGCCCTTTTCCAAGTACTTTCTTGAATTCTTCCAATGCTCTGGTTAAAAAATTATGATACTTCACAACAATTTCTAAAGCATAGCCTACAATTGCACCTTTAAACCAAAACATGCTACATGTGTGGGTTCATCTTCGAAGGTCTACAATTTCAGCAATTTACTGACATTACTAGCAACATTTGCAATTGGTCTCTAGTGGCAAGCCTACTTCAACAATATTTTAAACCATTCATACAAAAGAACATGAAATTTATCCCAAAATATCTCATGTTCATCCTCAAATGAGTTATTGTGCTTAAATTTATCCACATCCAAGTCTAAATACACATATTCTTGACATTTAAATGCATGGATTCATACCTCAAACTAGTCTTATAGATCCAACTTCACCAATTTCAATCGTATTTCAACCACCCTGTATCAATTAGGGTCCAAATAACAAAACCATTTGTTGGCTCAAATAAAGACTTGAAGTTTGGAATGTTCACATTTTCAACCTTCCAAAGATAACATATCTCACTCAAAGATTATTTAGAATTCCCACTAAAAATAATGCATATCATAGGAAAATGATAATGGTGTAGGGTTCCTTAAGTAATTCATTATTTGAGTATTAAGTGCATAGTCTTATTAATGAAACATGAAAGTAAATCTTTCATCCAAACATAGTGCAACAATAAATAGATCATGCATATAACAAATAACAATGAAAATGTAACATAACATCCAGTGGTTTCCATTATAATAACCAACATAAGGTTACAACAATAATAGAGTACATATCTTAGTTGTAACATGTCATAACTTAGAACCCATGTCAACATTAATAAATACTAGAATATTCATCATCACCATAACAATCATAATAATTACGAGATACATTATAGAAAGTACATAGTAGGCCTTGATGGGTGGTAACATATTAATCTACAAGGAGGAACGAGGAAGGACATTTGTCATCCAGTTTGTCGATTAAGATTTGCACCTTTATAAATTGACATGTAGAGGTATTCAATGCAACAACATCTCCAGGGATTGATGTCTTTGCAAATGGTATTATACATACTCATACTTCCTCATCTATGCAACAATTTTTGTCCAAGTTCTTGGGATTCAATGGATTAGATTATAAGTTAGACCATTCCTAGTGCTCCACTCTACACCTACTCGAAAAAGGGTGATAAAATCTAGCCTCGGTGATGCCTTTCAAATTAATGAATGCATCCAAAACCTTCACATGATTAAATGAATGTCAATTTTTGGTCCCTTATATCGATCAACATGTTGTGTGTATCTTCGTGGTGACAATAGAACTTGGAATGTACATATTTAGTGTTTTAAGCAAGCTTTGCAAATTTTGCAAAATCATATAATTTATCCCAATATGTAGAAATGTGACTTCATTGTGAAGTATCTTTAGTACCTTGTATACCTACGTTGTAAAATAAGCATGCAAATGGATCCAAAGAAGATGCATGTCATCTTAAATTGGTTTCCCCTAGCCAACATTTTTTTTTATCTACAAAGCTTCTTTATCTAGGAAAAGTTTTACTGCAAATTCATTTTGGAATTTTCAAACATTGCATATCCTCTCCACTGGATAATGTGAGGTTGTGCATAATGAAAATAATAATTTATTTTAGATCAAGCGCAACAAAAAATATTTTATGACTCAAGCACAATTATGTTATACACTAGTCTTGTGCCTACTTGATCTTCACTGGTGTTTCAAGAATGAGACAAATACCTCTAAGTATGTGGTAGGAGTAGTTCTAATCCAACATGGTTGTAACGTACCCAACCATAGAAGTTGTTCACGCCAAGCAAAAACTTTATCTTTAACAACTCTGATACCTTAATGTAAGGTACCCAATGCTTAGTTGTGAAACATTACGTGCAAAAACTCATTAAATTATTAAGATCTACTGATAATAAAATTCATGTAGCTTACTAGACGCAGATCACACACAATATTGACCAATGGAATGATACCATAGTTCTGAATGCATCTAGCAGCATATATTAAACATGAGTATAACTATTCAAGCAAACAATAAACATACAACATTCATGTAAACCATTTACACAACATAATTAACATAAGAACATAACATAAATACTTATCTGTTAATGATTAACCAACTGGATGTAAACGAAGGATGAACCTCCCAGCAATAGGTACTACTGATAATTTTCTCTCATTAACAAGTCACCCCCTAGTTGAGGCTATGAGTCCACAAGGATATCTGGCCCACTGGATATCCACTCTCCACACAGAGCAGCCCCAAACCCAAGTTCTAGTCTCATAGCAGTTCCAAACCTCCATCTCTCTCTTTTCCCCACAACCTGCACAACCCAAGGAATGTACCCCCTTCATTGTTCACAATCCCTCATGCTATACCATTTGTTTATCAGGGCCACTAGTGCATTCGATTGGCCAGGAATCACTCAGTCGAGAACTCTAGGAACTTTTGGTTGTTTCATATTTTCTCACAACAACCTTCACAAGGCTCTGAGATATTTCCTCCACAAGAAATCGCACCAAAGGCTTATGACCCAATTTACTAGAGCACAAACCTCTATCTCAGCATAAAAACACAGCCAAACAATGGATGCCTTCAAGTATACCATGGTAGGTCCTCTTCCCAGACCCTTGCTCTTCCTTTGCTTCCAAAAATATGTATGTAAAAACTGTCCCCATTCTGCATACGGATTTCCTCTTCTTCCTTCCTTGCTTGAATCGCACTCTTCTCAAGGATGATTGTACTTCAACCCATGCTCTCCAAAAACTATGGGATGTGACCACTCACATCCACCCTCTTATACGAGTTTAATGATTGGTGTCTCATACACTCAATCAACAAATAGGAGGTTACACAAAAAGATAATAATTTTAGGAATGTGGGTTGGATTAATACCCATGAATACTCCCCCCTTGGACCCCTCTCTCTTGTGGAATCATATCCCCTCATCATTCTTCATTCTTTCATATCACAACCAACAATTATTACTTTTATTAATTATTTCAATGTTCATAATTTGCAAATCATCCCCCGACCATATTAAATCAATACAGGCTCTGCGCCCCAACACCTCGTCTGACCAACCTAATTCACGCTTACACAATTGCATTATAATTCCAAGGGATTAGAACTAGAGATGTTACATCCCCTCCCCCTTATTTTTGCAGTGTCCTCAGTGCACAATGCCTTACAGGTGTAATTTGATTTTACAATTCCAGCTCCCCGACCAATAATCAACATATAGGCTCTTTGGCTTGAAATCGTGTAGGCATTCTAGCTTAAACAAATTACATAGGAACTTTGGCCCCAATACCACAGATACATAGTCACATCCGACCCCAAAAATCACAAATACAAAGGCACCCTGACCCGAAACATATACATAATTCATTGACATTCTCCTACAACTATCCTGATTTCCACCAGCTCTCTCCCTCTTGACTTACCCAATCCAAGGAATGTACCATTCGTTTATCATGGACATACCATCCATTTATCAAGGCTAACCCAAGGAATGTACCATTCGTTTATCAAGGTCTCTCTGGAATGGGTAGTTAGGAATCTTTCTGTTGGGAACTCAAGGGACTCACTGCTAGAAAGAATATCAGTAAAATAACCAACAACAACCTTGTTGTTGCAGTGCAACTCACACAGGAGTTCACTCTTCAAGATTGACAACCTGGTTCTTCGACAATGCAAATCACACTAGAGTTCACTCTTCAAGCCTGTCAACCTGCTTCTTCAATAGTGCAACTCACACAGGAGTTCACTCTTTGGGCCTGACAACCTGGTTCTTCGACAGTGCAACTCACACATGAGTTCACTCTTCAGGCCTAACAACCTAGTTTTTTGATAGTGCAACTCACACGGGAGTTGACTCTTCAGGCCTGACAACCTGGTTCTTCGACAGTGCAACTCACACAAGAGTTCACTCTTCAGGCCTGACAACCTGGTTCTTTGACAGTGCAACTTACATAGGATTTCACTCTTCAGGCCTGAAAACCTAGTTCTTCGATAGTGCAACTCACATAGGAGTTCAATCTTCAGGACTCACAACCTTATTCTTCGATAATGCAACTCACCCTCTAGGCTCATGTATCCCTTTCACTAGTATACAGTTCCTCAGGTGATCCATCATTTTCCAAGATGTTCTCACGTAGAAAAATGCCAACTTGATACTAGACTTCCACTATCAATATATAACCCGTGGAAATCATCCCATCTGCATTGCATGCATACAATTAACATGAGACATCATCATATAATTATAAAATTTCAAATCTATTTCACACAGGAAAACATAATTTCCCAAACATGAGTATTTTTGCTCATAATTGTTTGGCTCTTGCAGCAATTGATTTTACTCTTCCTTACAGGATTACATCCCTAACATATCAAATACCACTTCCCCTGCAATTTTCTCAATTCCATGAAGCCAAACAAATTACTAGTATATCGTAACATTTTTCAATTATCAACTTCTCAAATCTGGTTATACAAGAAAATAAAAATTCCCATGCATGGGATTTCTGCTCTTTATGTTTGGTTCTTGCAGGAGTAGATTTCAGTATTTCTTATGGGCATACATTGTCACCATATCCAGACCATTTTACCTGCAATTTCCTCAACTTTCTTGCAGCCAAACAAGATTGTTAGCACTCATGCATATTTTTAGCAGTTCATGAAATGATATCAGAATTGTGTCTACCCAACAATTCAATCATTTCCAACCATTATTCACATTAAAATGGCATTCTATTATTCATCATATTATCTAGAATAACACTATAATTCATTGTACATGCATTATCAACACATCAAGCTTTTCATAATGCAATCAAACTTTATCAATAAATAAAACCAATGTGTCAATAATCCTGGCCACATCTACACAATGCATCATTGCATTGATTTTGGAATACCATATGTTCATGTCATGTATTCCACCATGTGAGTTGGAAGGTGTGGCCCATGCCTCAATACACCATCCAAAACATTTTCCACAACTTGTTTGATCCTTTGGATACCTTCCTCTTCAACCCATACACAACACTCAAAACATCATCCCTTAGTACTATTTAGCATAGGAAAAAAGGTTGCAGTCCAAACCTCAGTTACATAGGGAATAACCATCCAACACTTGGATAGCACTATAGCCTTTCCATATCCAAACTCATCATGGCCTCACACATGACCATCTCAAATGACATCCATTGTTACAACATGAGTAATTTCTCCCGACTTAACTCGGTTATGAATTCATATCCAACATAACACAATATGCAATTAAATTTCATAAATGCATTCAAGCAACAAATAATATTTGCATACTCAAGGCCTTCCGCCTTTTCTTCAATTCAAGTATTGATATTAGAATGAGGGAATTCTTACCTTCATTCCCTTCAACATTTATATGTTATAACAACCCCAAATGCATACATGTGTGGTTGTTATCAATTTACTTGATGCTACCTAATCTTTTTCATTTTTAGAAGCTCGTCGACTCCCTTCACTAATTTTATTGGTCAACATTTTCTCCATCCTCATTTGTATTCATATGGATGGTTACCATAAGCAACAATATTGTCATGCTATAGTCATGTTTCGACAGACTACTCTTAGTCTATAATCATGCCACCAACATGTTCAGGCATATCTACATGCACAAACACACATCAGTATGCATCAAGCATTTGATCTTTCATGCCTATTTTATGCACATGCATTCTATCTTTATTCTATGCATCCTGCATCAATTCTATTGCGCACTCAACTGCATATCTATTTCATATTAATCAATTATTTAGATTTATTGTTGTATATGGTTGTCTTTGAATTTATGTATAACCTTGATGCCCTATGCATTGCTATTTTTCTCAACTGTGCACCACTGGCCCTTATTCTACACCTGCTAGCCAAGCCTCACTTGATCATTCTGTATTTCCAGCCACTAGTTGGTCCACTAGTGTTGCCATCTCGCAACTACTTTGTGAAAGATTTATGTCCCAAAATATTTTGGCTATATTCTCAATATTCATAGTGTTGTAACATGCATTATTCCAACTGAATATTAACACTGAATTTTAATTAACCACTTCCCATTTTTCTTGACCAAACTGGCCTTGCAATACCGTTATCATTGACTGGCATTTCAACACTATGAAATACTTATTTCGTGTCTTCTTTCTAACATTCTTTGCCACCCATGGTTTTGCTCAATATTAAATATCTCTCTTCACTTCATCGAGTGATTCACTGTGAATCACTTTTTGGCCATTCAAGACCACCCTGCTCCAATGGAAATGCCACCTTTTTCCATTTGCACCTGTACCTTGCTTTTGTTGTGCACTCTGATAATAGAGGCATATTTCTTGCTTGTGTAATTTTTAGACAAGAGTTGCTAGATCATATCTGGCAATTCCTTCTTCCTACATTCATATCCTTTCTCATAGAGATGACTGATCCAACCATAAGTCACACCTCATCTTGTGATATCCTTTCTCCCTCTCTTATATTTCTATCTTCCAGGTTATGGTGTCGTCCTTACTTCTTGTGCATGCAATGACATTCTTTACTTGTTGGGTTCATACCCTATATGAAATATCTATTGGCATTCCTTTGCAAGCCATTCAATCTTTATAGCATTTGGATACTAATATTCCTTTGCTTTTATTTAGATCCTTGACAACCTTGCAACACCTTCCCTGCACTTTCCTTTGTAGTTCTTCGATGCTTCATCCATCTGCACAAGCTTGACCTCTTTCCTGTCCAATGGACCCTAGAATTAATTTAGAACAAAACCACACAATTCTCAGTTGTGTAATCTTATCCTCTTTCTAGAAATCTTTTTCACACAACACTCTCTGCAGAGTGCTCTTCTACTTAATGACAATGCCATGTTAGTAAGCTTAGACTCTCTTTTGTCAAGACATTGCTCTTAAAGTGTGTCTGTAGGTTTATGCAACATATTTAAACTCTGAAGTATATTTTCTTGATCCTTCATAATCTTTTCATTATCAGCCCTGTAGCTATGCACTTCCCTACACAGACTTCTCATCGTGACAAGATCTTGCCTATCTCTTCTTCGATTTGACTCTGTCTCAGCACTCCCCATGCCGACATGCAGACCTATGATCTCTTCCTCATGATTGTAATATCCTTGAGCATCTTATATAACTCCAATCCTCATATAAGAACTAAAGTTTCTTTCTATACCTCTAATTCTGCAAGAAAACTGCGTGTAATAATCATTGTTAGAACATGCATATTATAAAACATTTCATTAATTAGAATACATGTTATTTCTTCATCAATTTATGAAGGACATATTGCACCAATTTAAATTTTGATTTACGTGATGCAATCCTCCCCAAAACAACTTCCCAACGAGTGTAATCTTGCCTGAAATAGAACTCTGGTTTGAAAGTTATAGCCCTCCAAAGTTCTTGTACAATCCTACAACATCTCCGGAGACCTGAAGTCCTAAATTATTCTCTCGCTCCAAAATCCATGGTGGGGATCAATCCACCTTCGAATCCGATAGTCCTGATCAAAAGTGCACGACCTCCTGATAATTAACTCCCTTACAACATCATATTGCACTTTCTCTCTCCTCCGTTGATCTATCTTAATGGATTCATCGTGGATCTAAGTCATATTTCTTCTTCATACCTTCTAGGAACCCACCACCAACACTTAGTTTCTTTTTCCTTCATGGACTCGCAGACTCATAAACTTGTAACCTTCCTTTCATAAGTTCGTCCAAAAAGTCTCAAAACTTAACCTTTTTTCCATTTTTGCAGACTTGCAGACGCATAATATTGTAACCTTCCTTTCATAATTTAGTCCGAAAAGTCTCAACACTAAGTCATTTTTCCATCTTTGCAGACTCACAAACTCATAATCTTGTAACCTTCCTTTTATAATTTCGCCAGAAAAGTCTCAACACTTAGTCATTTTTCCATCTTTGCGGACTCGCAGAATGATAATCTTGTAACCTTCCTTTCATAAGTCCATCTAAAATGTCTCAACACTTAGTCATTTTTCCAATTCTTCAAACTCATGGACTCATAATCTTGTAAATTTTCTTTCATAAGTCCGTCCAAAAAGTCTCAACACTTAGTCATTTTTCCACTTCTTTGAACTCGTGGACTTGAGGACTCACAGACTCACAATATTGTAACCTTTCTTTCATAAGTCCATCCAAAAAGTCTCAACACTTAGTCATTTTTCCACTTCTTCAGACTAGCGAACTGACACTTGGACAAACTCCCAAGATCTCACCGCAATTTTGTGGGACTAACAGTTGGTCTACCACATGGATCCACATCACCTGCCAATTGTAATCTCATCCAACATGTACCTTCCACCATGGAATCACAGGTGCTTCTTCTACCACGTCAGCTGACACGTGGACTCCACACCATGCCGACGTCATCGTATGGAGAAATACCCATTTTTTTCCGAATTGCTTATGTTCAAAATTTCCAAAGGGGATTAATTCTTCACATTACCAATGAAATGTATCTCAATCTTACTGTTGTAATTTCAACAAACGAATTTCAGACATCCTTTTTCTAGCATTCTGTCAAACAATTTGCTTGCATAGTCTGTAATTTTCACTTCTGCGTTCCACTAATTGGCCCATCCAGGCTCATTCTTGAAAATTGGGCTCTGATACCACTTTGTAACGTACCCATCCATAGAAGTTGGTCACGCCACACAAATACTTTCTCTTTAACAGCTCTGATACCATAATGTAACGTACCCAACGCTCAATTAAGAAACATTACGTGTGGAAACTCATTAAATTATTAAGATCTACTTCTAATTAAATTCATGTATCTTACCAGCCGCATATCACACACAATATTGACCAATTGACTGATACCACAATTTTGAATGCATCTAGCAGCATATATTAAACATGAATATAATTTTTCAAGCAAACAATAAACACACAAGATTCATGTAAACCATTTACATAGCGAAATTAACATAAGAACATAATATAAACACTTATTTTTTAACGATTAACCAACTGGATGCAAACGAATGATGAACCTCCTAGCCATAGGCATTACTGATCATTTTCTCTCATCAACAAGCCACCCTGAGTTAAGGTTATGAGTCCACAAGGAGATCTGACCCACTAGCTATCCACTCTCCACACAGAGCAGCCCCAAACCCAGGTTCTAGTCTCACAACAGTTCCAAACCTCCAACTCTCTCTTTTCCCCACAACCTGCACAACCCAAGGAATGTACCCCCTTCACTGTTCACAGTCCCTTGAGATGTACCATTTGTTCACTAGGGGCACTAGTGCATTCAATTGTCCAAGAATCACTCAGTTGGGAACTCTAGGAACTCTCCGTTGTTTCATATTTTCTCCCAGTAGCCTTCACAAGGCTATGGGAAATTTGCTCCCCAAGAAATCACACCACAGGATTATATCCTAATTTACCGGAGCACACACCTCTATCTCAACATAAAAACACAGCCAAACAATGGTTTCCTTCAAGTATACCATGGTTGGTCCTCTTCCTAGCCCTCTGCTCCTCCTTTGTTGTCCAAAATCTGTATGTAAAAACTGTCCCCATTCTACATACGAATTTCCTCTTCTTCCTTACTTGCTTGACTCACACTCTTCTCAAGGATGATTGTACTTCAGCCCATGCTCTCCAATAACTATGGGATGTGACCACTCACACCCACCCTCTTACATGAGTTTAATGATTAGTCTCTCATACACTCAATCAACAAATAGGAGGTTACACAGAAAGATAATAATTTCAAGAATGTGGGTTGAATTAATACCCATGAATAATCCCCCCTTGGACCTCTCTCTCTTGTGGAATCATACCCCCCCGTCATTCTTTATCTCTTTCGTATTGCAACCAACAATTGTTACTTTTATTAATTTTTTCAATGTTCATAATACGCAAATCGGCCCCCGACCATATTAAATCAATACAGGCTCTTCGCCCCAACACCTCAACTCACCAACCTAATTCACGTTTACACAATTACATTACAATTCCTGGGGATTAGAACTAGGGATGTTACAATGGCCATCCAATAGCATTGCAGAAATTTCAAGAATTAGGCAATTAATGCAGATTCATAAATTTCACCTCTCACTAGAGGTTTCCTAGATCTAATCCTTGAAAGCTTTTAGCCTTAGGGTTGATCTAAAATATTTAAATATTGTAGTGAATAGTAGAAAATACTTCACTTTGCTTAAGTGCGAATTACTAAGCATATTAAGAGAAAAGATTCCAAACAACTACACTTGAATGTCAAAAGTTATTGCCCTCAGAACACACTTTTTCATGTATATAACATAAAACTTTATTAGAGAAAAATTTATAGCAGTAAATCTCCCCCCTTGTCTTTAAGATATATGTTAAATATCTTGACAATTTTATCCCTATGTTATGTCAAATCAACATGAACAATAAGTGTTGGAATTTACTCTATCAAGACGACAACACAAGTTAAAAATCAAATTTGTGAGTACACAATAATAAGATAGTTGAAACGCCCGCACGGGTGTAGACGGATTGGCGAGTGTCGTTTAAATGGAAGGAAATTTGTAAAATGAAGTCTCGTGTTCGATTCTCACTCGGATTTACTCTTGCGCCATTCTTGTGGGATGGGTGGTTGCACCTGGAGTTATAGTGGTAGCAGACGGGGATCAACCCCGTGTCACGCGAGTACGAGAACCGCCAATTGCCGATTCCCCCGGTACAAAAATAAAATAAAAAAATAAGATAGTTGAAACACTTCATTGTTATATAAGAGATGAAGTACATGTACTAGTCACAACTTGTCATAAGCTAGCACAATCTCAAGCTCTCCATCCCAGGCCAAGGAAGCCATAAGAAAACCCTAGCCACCAACTTCTCCTAGCTAGGAATCACTCCCAACTAAAGCCTGTCACTCCAAAAATCCAACATGTTAGCATCACCAACAACAAAAATCCTTGGCACATACAACAAGCATGTATCACACAAGCTCTCGACACTAGCATTGTTGTCTTCCTTAGGGTTTACAAACCCTATCCATGTTGCATCACACAAGTATGTGGCAAGACAACTCATGTGCTACCCTCCAAACCTGCATGTCAATTGTAACACCCTGTTTCCCCCAAATTTGTAATTAATCCTAATACAGGAATTACCATGCTAAAGCATGATGAAAATGTGAATGTATGATGTGAAGGGACCTTATGAAGAAGGTTGATAAATGTAAATAACATTATGAATTTA
>ML799020.1:149737-162533 GCA_009831015.1 Picea engelmannii | reverse complement strand
AAATAGACTTCCACCTAAAAATAGCCTGAGGCTCCATCCTAGTGTAGGTGCATAATTTTCACTAGGATCTTCTTGTTGAATCTCAACACTCCCTCTCAACAAGAAAGGGATTATCCTTCACCCCGATCCTGTCTCTATGGTATTCGAATTTGCTCCTGGTGAGCGCCTTCATCAAAATGTTTGCATCCTGATCTTCCATAGGAATGTACTAAAGCAACATGATCTTCCCCTACACACAATATCTGATATGATGATACCGGATATCAATATGCTTAGATATATCATGAAACATGGGATTAATCGAGAGTTTAATGCAACTCTTATTATCACAATGAATCACTGTTGGATCTAAATGAGAACCAAACAAACAAACCAAGATATTTCTCATCCAGATAGCCTCACATGCATCTTGACTCGCTACCATGTATTCCGCTTCAATTGAACTGAGTGCCACAGATCTCTGTTTTCTGCTATACCAAGAAACATATGTAGATTCGATACTAAATATCCCCCCTGATGTGTTTTTTGTGTCCGTTGTGCTACCCGCCCAATCTGCATCTGTGAAGCCATGCAACTTCACCTCATCCATATGTTTGTACCATAATCCATACTCAGATGTGCCCCTCAAGTATCTCATGACATGCTTACCCACCTTCCAAAAGAGCTTGGTAGACTTAACCATCACTTGACTTAGTTGGTTAACCGCATAGCAAATGTTCAGTCTCATGTTCACTAGATACATTAGCGAACCCATTAACTGTCTATAGACAGTAGCATCCACTACCTCTCCAGAAGTAGCATCCTCTTTCCTCCAGTTTCCTGGAAGAGGAGTATCCATGGGTTTTCAGCCCTCCATGTGAATCTTACCCAGTATCTCCCTTGCATACTTTCCTTGAGACATAAAAAGTTCACCATATCGCTGCCATATTTCCAATCCAAGAAAATAATGAAGGAGACCCATATCCTTCATCTCGAACTCCTTTGCAAGGTCCTCCTTGCATGAGTGTATCAGTTGCTCATCATCAGTCAGTATTAAATCATAAACATAAAGAACAATGATTAAAATCTTACCCTCCACCACAATTTGGTATAGGTTTGCATCTACTTCACTTTTGGTGAAGCCCAGTCCGGTGAAATATTTTTCTATCCGAGTGTACCAAGCACGGGGTGCTTACTTCAGCCCATACAGTGCTCTTTTGAGTCGACACACATGCGACTTGTTGTTGAAGATCTCAAATCCTTCAGGTTGCTCTATGTACACCTCTTCCTCAATGATCCCATTGAGAAACGTGGTTTTTACATCCATCTAATGCATGCACCAGCCCATCTACGTTGAGAGAAAAAGGATGGTCCTTATGGAAGAATATTGTGCAACAGCTAGAAAGGTTTCTTCATAATCTATCCCCTCGATCTTTGAGAAGCCCTGGGCCACAAATATGGCCTTGTATTTCTCCACACTCCCATCAACATCTTGTTTTACCTTGTAGATCCATCTCAAACCTACCACTGATTTGTCGATCGGTCTTGGGAAAATTTCCCATGCACTGTTTTTGACAATGGAGTCACACTCCTCCACCATTGCATCAACCCAAGTGGGATCATGCATTGCTTCCTAAAAGGAATATGGTTCAGTCACAATACATTTTCTCATAAGAGCCATGTATCTAGTAAATCGATCAGGAGACTGTCTCTATCTGCACTATGAAGTAGGGGCTCCTACATTCTGTGCAACATCTAGTCTCAATATATCAGCTTTCATGGTGCCCTTTCTACCATTTCTGATGGATGGCTCTACATGAGTGGCTTCCTCCACTCCATGAACCTCCTCATGTGGTTGATCCACATCTTGAGACTCATCTTTGGGAACCAGCAGTTCCTCATCTGCATGCAAGTCTAGCTCCCTCTCAAGAGACAATCGCATGGCTTTCCCCTCATCGAATTTTATATCCCGTCGCATAATAGTCATCTTACTGTTAGGAAAATACACACAATAATTATGGAGTGTTTTTGTGTACCCCACAAATATCCCAACTTCAGCAGTTGGCTCCAGCTTCTTCCTAGCATTCTTGGTCACATGCACATAATTAGATGAGCCAAAAATCTTAAAATGAGAAACATCAAGTTTCTTACCAGTGAAATCTTCTTCAGGTATACTCATGCCAAGTACTCTATGAGGAAAATGGTTTTGCACATAAACCAAAGTGTTGCATGCTTTCGCCCACAAATGCATTGGTAGGCCCTGATCATGCAACATCGCTCGTGTTGCACCCATGATCATTATGTTCTTCCTCTCTGTGACCCCATTTTGATGTGGGTTATGAGGCGCTATGAGTTCTCTTTGAATTCCTTCTTTGTTGTAGAAGTACTTGAATTTGTTAGAGATGTATTCTCCACCATTATCACTCCTCAAATCCTTCACTTGCTTCCCCGACTCTTTCTCCACCAATGCTTTAAACTCACAAAACTTTGAGAATGTTTGATCCTTCTTTTGCATGAAGAAGATCCAACATTTACGAGAAAAGTCATCAACAAAAATAGAATAATACTCATGTTTTGTTGTTGAAGAAACCGAGAATGGTACACACACGTATGTGTGAATTCTCTCCAGGATCACCAAAGCATGGTTCTCCTTTTCATGAAAGGTGGACTTTGCATACTTCCCCATGGTGAAACCCTTGCACTGATCTAACTGAGAAAGTGTTCCCATTGGAAGTCCAGCAGATATTTGTTGCATGATTTTCAAGGCTCCATGATGAAGATGGCCCAATCTCCTATGCCATAATCCGCCCTCATCCCGGGTCACCACTTTTTCTACCTTTCCCATCATGGCATCACAGCCATCTACCTCCATCTTGTAGAGATTCTTAACTCGAATCCCTATCTCTTGACTTGACCCATTGTTTTATGTTGCAGGAAAGATTTTCCATTGTTGAAAACAATGGCATAGCCTCTGTCCTCCAACATTGTGACTGAGACCAAGTTTTTCTTCAAACCTGGAACATGCATAACATATTTCAATTCAAATGGTTTACCTGACTCCCTCTGAAAGGTAATGGTACCAATTCCAGTCACACTTTATCGTCCAGCGTTGCTCATCTCTATATGCATTTTGAGATCTTTGTCCTCCAAGTCACTGAAAATATCCTTATCTCTCATCATGTGGAAGGAAGCGCCACTACCCAAATACCACACCAATCCCGATGCACTTGACGCATTGCATGCGATCAAGGAGAAGTCAAGTTCAAATTGTGAGGCAAGGGCCTCACCAGCTACATCTCCAACATCCTTCTTGTTCTTCTTCTTTTGTAGGCAGTTAGTAGCGAGATGCCCATGTTCGTGACAAAGAAAACACTTCACTCTGGACAAATCCAGCTTCTTTCCTTTAGACTCATATTTTGAATGGAATTTATTCCCCTTCCCTTTGCCTGCCTTGGTAGCCAAAGAAAAATCCTCTTCATCATCATGCTTTTTTGAAGAGCCATCTCTGTTGTTCCACCTAAACTCCTCCTGCACCAAATCTAACCATAGTCATTCCCAATCTCGCAATCTTTCCCTTCCATTGACAAAGTCTTGATAACTATGCCAATTCTTGGGAAGTCCTAGGAGTGCCAAGCTCACCAAATCATCATCGGCGACTGTTATTCCCACACTCCCTAGCTCATCCTGACATTGAACAAACTTCATGAGATATTTTGGAATGGAGTCGCCCTTCTCCATCTTGATCTTCCTAAGTTTATCTTTGAGCGCCAATTTCCTATGGTCATTGTTGTTTTGGAATAGATCCATGAAAGTATTCTACATTGCATATGGTGTGGATTTCCCATGGAGGTTTGATACAATGTGGTCTCGTACTCCCTCCAATAGGATCATCCTCGCCTTTGCCACTTTCTTTTTCCATGCATCAATATTTGCAACATTTGGCTTAGGAACATCTTTGTCAATGAATTCCTTCAAGCCATTATCTTCGAATACTGCCTCCATCCTGTCCTTCAAAAAAATGTAGTTCGAGATGCCCTCAAGCGCATACTCTAACCTCAATCCATTGAAATCCATTTTGATCTTGAATCAGTTGTAGCACCAAGAAAGTCTTTCTGCAAATTCAAATTCTATCCAATCACAAACTCAACTTCTGCAATCTTTTGCGCTCTGATACCATGTAGAAATTTTAATACAAATTATGTATTGCTTGGATTCTCCTTATCTAACAATTATATGCCACTGTTAAATACAGAATCGCTTCTACAAATATTCTTGTGGAATTTAAAACACGATCGCCAATTGCAATATCAAAAAGAAAGATCAATCACACATAACACAGATGTTTTACCGGGAAAGCATAAAGCTAAAAATCCCACTATCATATATTATGTATATATCATGGATCATGAAACAATATCATACAAAACTCTAATCCAAGAGCTCTCAGTACAATATACTATCATCTCACACTGACATACAAAAATTGACAAATTCATGTGCCAATTTACTGCTTCCAGACAACCTGCCTCCTCTACGCAATCCCTGCTAATGAAAATCCCTGCAATGAATGAATCCCTCTTGCCTAGGCTGCACATTCCTCATTGGCACATCCAATGTGTGTTTGGTTGCATGAGTGCACCACTAAAGTCACAATTGATAGTCAAACTGTCCCTTTCACTTGTTATCTCAATTGGGTCTCCACCGGATCTGACATGCATGTAGTTAACAGTGGTAAATATTCAATTGCATGTGAGATCACTGATTGTGAATTAATTAATAATTAATTCATTTATCTCTCACTAGTGTAAGTTCAGTTACAACTAGTACAACTGAGCTTAACTCACTTAACTGAGTTAAACTACTTTACAACTCACATAACTACACATATAACTCTGTTACAACTTCGAATCACTCGGTTACAACTAATTCGACTTGCATGTCCCACCAGCCAACCTTTGAACTCGAATTTCCTATAGCTAACTGATTTGCCACTTCAATTAACTATTTACAAGTGCTCATTGAGAATAGATTAATATTTATTGTCCAACTATTATTAAGGGATAATAAGAGTTGACATACATCTATAAATAGAACATCATCTATAAATAGACTTCCACCTAAAAATAGTCGGAGGCTCCAT
Source organism: Picea engelmannii (assembly GCA_009831015.1). NCBI lineage: Eukaryota > Viridiplantae > Streptophyta > Pinopsida > Pinales > Pinaceae > Picea > Picea engelmannii. The sequence continues at coordinate 157,414 of ML799020.1, read as the reverse complement.
CCTAGTGTAGGTGCATAATTTTCACGAGGATCTTCTTGTTGAATCTCAACAACGTTGTTGCCCAAGGAACCACCAATCTTGTTGCTTAGCCACATGTTTTTCAGGATAATTCATGAATGGTTTTTCAATTTCATTTTATCTTTTTGGTTATGTCATATAAGAAAATATCAGCTAGTCTTAATTAATCAGTTGTATAAGCATGATATGACAATGGTTTTCCTAGTTTTAATACCTCTAAATAGTTTATTAGTCTGGTTTCCCCACTGGGGAAGAATATTTTTCACATCCAAAGACGGTAATGGTCATTTGGAATTAGACTTGGTATGATCTCTCTGTAAATTTTGTCAATATTTAATACAAATAGTACTTACAAAAAAAAAAAATCATATTTCAATGTGTTTATTGTTTTTTTTTTAGTTTGTGGTTTGAGGTTGAACTGATTTCCTGATAGTTAGTTAGAATTAGTTTAATATAAATTCATATTAGCATTTGTTATATTTATCATTATTTATACCAATATGCTTATGTGGGTTTGTGAAATGTTGGTTGTTCATATTGTGTGTAGGTTTGAAGATGGATTGGAATCTTAAGAAACATTTGGAATTTCACACAAGAAACATAAAGAATATTATTCACTTAATTGTGGGTTTTCTTTCATTCTCTTAATCCTGGTAGTTACACTTGTAACCAACTGATTATGGATAGAAGTTAGTTATTTTCCCTTTTCTCTATCAATGATATACCCTAAGTCATTAGGGAATTTTCCCTAAAATAGGGATACACATTCTAATTAGGTAAGTTATGTAGATGAAAGAAAACTAACTTCTATAGTTTCATTTATTAATGGAATAGTAGTGATATCATGGAGAAATAACAAGAAATGAACTAAAACATTATATTCTAGTGAAGAATAATACAAAACAACATTAGTAGAGGCACGAAAAGCAAATTGGATAAGAAGAATATTTCTTGTAAAAAATTATATAGAGCATATTTCACGGATTGATTTTTTTGAGCTAATCAATTCATTATTTAGTTGGTGAGGAACTATGTGTTATATGCCGTGAGAAAACATATTGCAAATCATTTTTACTACATGAGATAATTGTAGGAAAAGGACTAAATAAAGTTATAGTTTTGTAATACTCTAGAGAAAATTGTGGACATTTATTGGGGTATACATTTATGGAGAGGATTGATATAGGAACACAAAAGCATAGATACAATTTATATAGGTGACGATATGGTAGATTGTTGACTCATCAACAATTTGTCAAGAAGGCAAAGCATCTTTAGGAAGTAGATCGAGTCAAACTTGATATAAGTAAGCCTCACATAGCACACCCTATGTTATATAAAAATGACTATGATCTAGAATAGATCATAATATAATTTGTTGTCTATTTTGGTACTTTCTAGATGGAAAATTTGGAGTTGTTGACTTGTAGGGCCCATTTCAAGGGAAGGTCTTGCTTTGTAGATTTGGGGTCCAAAACCTTTCATAGCTTGACTAAGGCCTTAAATGACTATTTTGCGATCAAAACTTTGTGAGAATAACTATGGCCTGTCAATGCTATTCTACACTTTGAGAACTTTCCAACAGTGTGTAAATCACCTCAATTAAAGTTCATATGCAGAAGTTATGCCCCCTGTAATTTAACCTATCTTGCTAACCACCATGGCACCAAGTGGATTCCATGTCATGTTCCATTACTCGTACATGAGGAGTAATCACGTGTGGAAATTCAATATTATTCTAGAGGGTCCAAAACCCTAACAATAATTGGAGGTTTGTTGACGAGCAGAAATTACCACTCGTCAATGCAAAGGAAACAACTCAGACTGAGGTTCTTTAGGCATCACACAAGTCGTTTGATGTAGATTCTTCTGATGGGTTTTATGGATCTGTTTTGAATGGAGACTTCGTTAAAGCTCTTCTGATTTAAATGCAAATTGTAAATATAAAAATGCAAATTTAAACTAATAAAATGTAGTTTCAAAGTCACAAAAAAATCTATAGCTCTTCACTGCGGAAACACTAATTAAAACTACTAAACAAATTAATAAAAACCTATCCTGCGGGAGAAATTTTAATTTAAAATTAATTCATTTTGCATTTATAAATGAAACATGTAATAATCAAAATCAAAGTAGAAATTCTATTATTTGATCACTACACGTTGCACAGTTAATGTGAAACAACATAATAAAATCATGAAGTATTACAAATACATTTTTAATATACAAAACCAAATTAATTTCAGTTAATAGATAAAATATATAACAAACCTTATCTTTTAAAATAAATTATAAAAGAATATGATTATAAGAATATGAAGCAGACGTACGTCGAAATTCTACTCACAGAGTGTTGCTTTAGCGGATTCGCACGCGTCCCTGACCTAGCCCTGGTTACGTTAGGGTTCTTCAGTGTGCCGCCATGGCAGCCCAAGGAGGGGAGTCGCTGCCCCCTCCTTCCCCCTCCGCCTCCTTTCGATGCCTGGTAGAAGCCTGCAGCAAGAAGTCGACCATCTTAGAAGCTCCGAGTTTTGTCAAGAAATTGGATGACATACCAGAGATCGACCTGCCACCTTAACACCCAATGAAAGTCGCCCTATCCCTATCTGAACGGGGACTTATCGGCCAGTTTATGGGACTCTGGCCCTCAACTAGATCCACAGACAACTTGATACAACGAAACTGGAGGCCTCTAATAACAAATAGTGTGACATGCTACGCGGTCGGGCGAGGATACTTTATTTTCGAATTTATCTCCCAGGAGGACAGAGATTTGATTTTCAGAAATGGCCCTTACTTCATGGGCACTCAAGGGCTCTACCCAAACAGATGGACCCCGAATATTGACCCTGCTTCAGAGGTCCCCAAGGATGTCTCGGTCTGGGTAAGACTCCCCAACCTGTCGATTCACTGCTGTAACCCCTTCTCGCTTCAGGAAATAGGTAATGGTCTTGGTCGCTACATTGACCGAGCATAACCAAGAGACCAGTATTCCTGTGCGCGGATCTATGTGGAGGTTGATCTAGAGGTAGGTCTACCCGAGGCAATAAAACTGAAGGTCGGCAACTGGCAACACTTCCAAAAACTGGATTACGAACAACTCTCGTTCAAGTGCAAAGGTTGCCACGAATATGGCCACTTCCAAAGGAACTGCCCAAAAATCCCCCCTCCACAGAAAAAGAAGGGGATGAAGGCTGGCAGCAGGCCCGGAAAGGGAGATCAAAAGCAAGAGGCCAAAGAAATGAGCAGACAGAACCACAGAAATCCAAATCCTCAAGAACCAAAGAAACGGAGAACAGCTTCAGTATCCTAGCCAAAGAAGCGGAGGAAAGAGAACAAGCTCCAAGTAAAGAAGTTCAAGAGGGAGAAAAGGAAGATCAGAATCCTGAAGACAAGGGGAACAAGCCAACAGAAGAAGAAGGAATGCAAAATAACTCCCCCCAGAAGCAGGAAGGAAGACAGAACATAGAGGAAGGGGAGATCTCTATAGGCAGCGACTCAGACGAAGCAAATGAGGTATGGGCCACCCCAAAGAAAATGGGAAGAGGCCGGAAAACAAAAAAAGATGAGGGGGACCAGGAAGCCTACAAAGATGTGCTCAATGGGTCGCAACCCACCATCAAACAGTTGATGAATGTTCGTCACACACGGAAGCAGGCCAAAGCCTCCCAAGGAGGCCACCCCTCCCCCCAAGGTTTATAATGATTATAACCTCCTGGAACTGTAGGGGAATGGGCAGAAAAAAGAAGGAAGAAGCGCTTAAAGATATAATCAAAACCTCGAAAGCAAGTATCCTACTGCTCCAGGAGACTAAAATGAGCCAGCAGGATGCGCTCAAAACCTTGTTGAATGTTTGGAAAGGAAGCCTCGAAGTTGTTGGAAATGCCAGAGGCGCCTCAGAAGGGCTCTGCACAATGTGGAATGCCTCCAAAATAGACATGCTCAGTTCTGACACTTGCATGCATTAGATTCACACCAGATTTCTCCACAAAGACACGGGCTGCCAGGTAAGCGTCTTTAATATTTATGTTCCACAGCTTTTGGGGGAAAAAAAACACTGTTGGGAGTCCTTACAGGACTACCTCCAGCAAAAAAATCTCACCAATATCATCCTTGGAGGAGATCTAAATGTAACTCTAGCCTAGGAAGAGAAGAGGGGCATCTCTATAGTGAGAGATCCGTCCAGAGAATGGGTAGAGGACTTAGCCTCAGCTTGGGACCTCCTTGATATTAAACCAGTCAAAGGACGTTACACGTGGACCAATAAGAGGATTGGTCCTGGGCACATCGTTGCCAGACTAGACAGATTCCTCGTACAAAGCTCCCTCCTGCTGCTAGGACTCGAAGCAAAAGCAGAAATTATGCCCCACAGCGTTTCTGATCACAAGCCGATTCGGTTAGAAATCAAAAAAGACCAATTTAGAGGGCCCATCCCCTTCAGATTCAGCCCAAGTTGGATAAATGACAAAGGTTTCATATATCTAGTAACAAAAGTATGGGCCACCACAGTTCAAGGCTCAGTTTTCTACGTGTGGGAGGAAAAAATTAAAAGGCTAAAAATCGCTCTGAAGCTTTGGGCAAAGAGCCAACCAAGCCCAATAGCAATGCGCCTAGCAGCCCAAAGCCATCTCGAGGCCCATCAGTTGGAAATGGAACAGAAGGAGATCACTCCGACAATCTTGCAACAGGAGGACAGCCTCAAAAGGCAATGGCACAAAGCCTGCAGAATGGAGGAAAACTATTGGAGGCAGAAGTCAAGAAGCTTATGGCTGAAAGAGGGAGACTGTAACATAGCCTACTTTCATAAACAAGAGGAAGCAAGGAAACAATATAAGGCAGTGACGGAAGTCCAAGTCCAGAACAAAACAATTGCAGATCCAGAGGGCATTAAACAAGCAACTTATGAAGCTTTTGAGAAGCTATACACAGATCCAAAAGACTCGGCATTGGACCAGCAGAGGTACCCTTTCACAGTTATTCCATGGCTAATAAACGAAGACATCAACAGCAAGCTGACAAGAGAGGTAACGCAGCAATAGATAAAGGAAGCCCTTGATCAGATGAACCCAGACAAGGCACCGGGACCGGACGGGTTCACTGCCAGATTCTATCAGCAGTGCTGGGGAATAATTAAAAAGGATCTAACCAAAATTATTCATAAGTCACAGCAGGCCAGTAAGCTGGGAGGAAGCACCAACTCTTCCTTTCTGGCACTCATCCCGAAAGAAAAAGGAACGATTTCCTTCAATCGTTTCAGACCAATCTCTTTATGCAATACAAGCTATAAAATCCTTGCCAAAGTAATAGCCAGTCGCCTCAAGGCAGCTCTCCCTCTCATCGTTCCTGAAAATCAAGGCGGCTTTGTCCAAGGGAGGCATATCGCCGACAACATCATCCTGGTTCAAGAAGCGATTCACTCCAGCATCCTAAGGAAAGAAAAAGGTATGGTGATTAAACCGGATCTTGCTAATTCTTTTGATAGAGTCAGACATGAATTTTTATTTGAAGTTATGAGGAAGTTTGGGTTCGATTCACATTTTATAAGTTGGATAAAAGCCTGTATCGGATCTCCTTGGATCGCCCCTCTGGTGAATGGGAAAGTAACTGCCTTCTTCAAAGCCTCCAGGGGCCTAAGGCAAGGATGTCCTCTGTCGCCCTTGCTCTATGCAATTCAAGCATCAGTTCTCGGCTACCAATTGGAAAACTCCCAATTTCATAAAGATCTTCATGGCCTAAGAATAGAACAAGGGGTGAAAGACATCAACCATGCACAATTCGCGGATGATACGCTGTTGCTGGGAGGAGCAAGCCCAATAATAGCAAAAAAGTTCAAGGAAGAACTGGATGCCTATGCAGCAGCCTCTGGCAGTGAAATAAATCAGACTAAGAGTAACATTTATGGTTGGAACATCACCCCAAATGAAATGTTGAGAATAACAAGAGTTCTAGGGATGGAGGGGCATACAAACTGGGAGGCCTTTAAGTACCTGGGAGTTCCTATCTTTAAGTCTGCCCCTAGAGCCTCCCATTGGAACCATCTTGCAAAAAAAATCAAGAATAAATTCACTTCTTGGGGGGGAAATTGGCTAAACTTAGCAGGGAAGGCAGTCTTGATAAAGGTTGTGGTGTCTAGTATCCCTATCTACCAATGCTCGCTGATGTTAGCACCGGCCACAGTCATCCAAAAAATTGAGGCTTTTCAGAGACGATTATTGTGGGAAGGAGGAAGGCAAGAAAAGAAAAATCTGCACTTGATTAGCTGGGAAAAAACCACAAAGCCCTTCATGGAAGGAGGTCTCAATTTTAAAAAAACAAGGATCCAAAATCTAGCCTTAGGGGCAAAGCTTCTCTGGAAAATGATCACCGACAAAACCACTTGGAGTAAACGTGCTCTCTGGAGGAAATACTTTCGAGGGTCTCGGGACAGAAGCTTAGAAATCCCATGTAAGGACTTGAAAAGCTCTCCTATCTTCATGCTATGCAAAAAGGCGCTCCCTCACTTCACCCCTCATCTAACCTGGGTGCCGAAAAATAGTAGGAAAATAAGAATCTGGACAGACTCAATAATGGGCGACCCAACGCTAGATCATCGTCAGGATCTACAGGGCCTCAAAAGCTGGATGGAAAGTCAAAACATTTTAACACTCTCAGACATTTCAGTATGGGGAGAAGAAAGGCCTCACCTCTGGCAAGGGTGGGAAGTCCCAAACAGACCAGCAATTCTAGATAGTCAATGGGATGTTCTTAAGAAGTGTCTTCAAGGGAACTCCCCTCTAAAAAAGATAGGTAAAGATGAAAGAGGATGGGGAAGGAGTGCTCGGGCTTACACCACAGCAGAGGGCTACCATCTCTTCAACTCTGTCCCCACTGTTATGCCTAATCTGGCACTTTGGAAAGCAGTCTGGAATCTTCATTCCCTCCCAAAAATCGACCTCTTCATTTGGACCCTGGCGCACAAGAGTATCCAAACAGGGGAGAACCTCAGACGAAGGGGCTGGGAAGGACCCTTTAGGTGCCCTCTCTCCCTCCATGAGAAAGAAACAACTGACCATCTTCTCTTAAACTGCAGCTATTCAAAAGAAGTCTGGATGAAGGTAACAGGATCCCAACCAGCAGCCAATTTTCCACCCGATGTGATAAGTCTCCTCCTCCAATGGGAATCCTTGTTCCCCTTTGCTGTCAAGAGAAGAAACCAAACTCTCTTGATATGGGGATTACTACCAAAGTTTGTCCTATGGAATCTTTGGTTAGAGAGGAATCACAGAATCTTCAGAGAAAGTCAATTGAGTGAAGTCAGAATTGTCACTAAAATTCAAGCTATGCTGGGAGAATCAGCTGCTCACCTATGCTCCACAGTAAAGCTACACAAGTTGGACGAAGAAGAGGGGCGTTGGATAGGCCAGTTTAATATACAAGGATTAGAAAGCAAAAAGGGAAGTGATCCAATCCAAGAAGGTTGGGAGATCAGAAAAAGCGAAAATGAATTTGCAAGGTGGAAAAGTAATATTAAAACGCATATCCTCTTCTTTGATGGGGCCTCGAAGGGAAATCCAGGCCAGGCTGGAGGAGGGGGCATCATTGAAAATCCCAAAGAGGACATAGTAACGCAATTTGCTATCGGACTAGGCATAGAGTCCAATAACAGAGCTGAGGCATTGG
>ML799020.1:126976-149687 GCA_009831015.1 Picea engelmannii | reverse complement strand
CGATTCCAGAATAATTATACAGGCCATGATCAAACACTCCACAACTCAAAGTACTAAGCTCAACAATCTTCTTGATAAAATTCGCCTCCTCTTAAGGAATTTGAACTCTTATCAATTCTTTCACGTGTTAAGGGATCTCAACCAAATGGCTGACAAGGAAGCCAACAAAGGCGTGTTATTGGAGGCTGGGGTGCTGTCAGTCAATGGAATTATGAATAATGTGGAGATCCCATGAACCCACGTCATCCTGTTGCACTCTCCCAAATGCTAGATCGCGCAGAAGTAGGGGAATCAGGCGAATCTCAAAGGCAGACAGGGACAGAAGTTTTGGTTGGGCGGAAGACCTGGCTCAGTACCATGAGGAATGGTGCTCTAGATCTTGTGGAGACAAGAGATCCGCGCGACCATGGCCAGAATCCAAAGGTAATAATGAGAACGCGTGAGAAAGAAATAAAGGGCGACCGCTACCCTCTCATTCCTGCTCAAGCAAATATCTGCAAGCCGCTTAGAAATCCAGAGAGGGTGAAGCATTAGAGTAAGCAAGGCAGGACGCGCGAGGTGAGAGATCGGAGGGAGATGGCGTCTTCTTCAAAAGGGAAGCTGAGCACGGAGGAGCGTCTGAAAGAAATGGATAAAGCTCTGGCGAATTTGCAGCAGCTACTCCAGCATCAATTGGATTTCTTAGAGAACTTGGACGTGGAGGCTGGACGCAGGCTGGAACAACTCGAATCTGATATCACCGTGACCAAAATTGGCTTTGTGGAGGAGCTGGATAAACTCCACAAAGAGCTGAAAAACCCACAGCAAGAATTTGATGAAAGGATGGAACAGTTGGAGGCCAAGATGGCCCAGCTGAATAGAAACTGGAACCAGGAATCCAAGAAGTAATCTCTTTTTGTAAAGTAATTGTTAGCAGGCTCTACCAGCATTCTGGCATTTTGTATTGTAGCCAATGCTTTAAATAAGCAGTATGTTAAGCAGCATGGGAGCTAGATCAGCTCATAGTTACAGTTTCATAGTAGAATGGTATCAGGAATTTAGGCCCGAAGAAATTCGGGGCCATTTTGTAACTGAATCTGTGGCTTTGCCACCCCTCTAATATAATCTATAACTGTTTCCGTCAAAAATATATATATATATATGAAGCAGACACTGAAAAACAAAATTCAGAATATTATATCAATTCACTGAAGAAAATGATAAAAGGAATTAGAAAATCAATTTCTATTACTCATGCAAAAGAAATTTATATAGTGTTCTGAAAGAAAAATTTATGGATATGTCCCAAAATATCATCACTTCATTAAGATTTCGATCTACAAACTGCAAGTAGCCCCTCCATCACCATTCCTTTGAAAAGTATAGTTTACATAGAAATAGTGTGTTGAAAAGAATAAAATCATTTTCTCCATCATGGAGTTTCCTCTCGTCTCCGTCATATCTCTTCTACTTTTATAATCTTCAAATGTTATTTCCATTAACTAGGAATATGGATTTAAATACTAATTTTTTGTATGGAAATCTTTATTTTTCTTTGATCAAATATGGAACTGATCTCAAGGTTGAATTGATGAGGTGGAAGCTCCATTAACTGGACATTTTTTAGGAAATCGTAAAAATCCACTTCAAATAACAGCCCACGGTGCCTAAGCCATTCACAATTTCTGGAAACTTCTCATGATGACCTAATTTGGTCCGTTCTGGAAAAAACCCATGTTTTATATTTTTAAAATTCGTCTTCTTTTGATCAGAAAATACATTGGAAGTTAATAACGTCCATATTTTTCAGTTTGCTCCAAAAACATAAAATCAATTTTCAAAATAAATAATTAATGCCTTGATATAATATATTCAAGAATTAACATGTCACACACTCTAATGAGTTAAGCTTTTTAATTTAAATGATCAATGTTTGATTTAATAATATAAAGAAGGAAAAAACTATATCAATTCACATGAGACAATAATTAAAAATGATATTTTAATTTCAAATAACCAAAATCAGAGAGTGAATGATGTCACGTTCCATTATTTATAAATTCTTCAATGTTTTGCCAAAATATCATTATATCATATCGGGGAAAATGAACATAGTGTAAAAGATATCATGCATAAATTCTTATGAATGTTTAATAAAGAAAAATTAATGCACAAATTTCAAGCATTAAAGAAGTGTTTTTGAAGTTTGCACATGCGAAGGATTTACAAAATAAATTTCAAACATTTTCATGCCTCTTGATATCATTTGTTTCTTGCATTATGTCATTGATTTTCAATACCCATTCAATTGCATTTCTTATAGCGTAACCCACTCTTTTGATTTGGAAATAATATGAATTAAAATAGAGCCTAACCATATTATTTGGCAATTGTATTTTCCAATTTCATGTATTAATTTCCCAACAAATAACTTACATGATATTGATCAAAATTAAGGGAATAGAAGCATGGAATAAGATTTAATAAGTTCAAATGCAAACATTGATGATTATTCAAAAAGCCAAAAGACTCAAATTGCAAAAAGGAAATCACCAAATCATGTTCTCAAAACAAATCGAAAGCGGAGTTTACAAAATTTCAAATGGGGGCCCTTTAAATTTCAAAAAAAAATTAATGGAAGCTATTGGGGCCCAATAGGGTTGAGGCATGTGAAAAACCCAACCCTAACCCTAGACGGTTATCAAGCTATGTTAAATATTGGGATGCTAGCAAAGGTAGGGGTTACATTATTATTGTATTGAGTATTGTTCCATAGGAGAGAAGAACATTTCGAGTGGGATATTGAGGGAGATCATAAGGAGAAGGGGATCATGTACTAGATAAATTAGTGTCCATGACATCTACATAGTGAGTGCCCCTTTTTTGTACTTTCATTTCATAATTGATAAAAAAAAAAAAAAGAAGAGCATATGCATCACCTTATAGTTGGGTTTTTCCTATATCAAGTTTTCTTAGGGTAGATCTTGTGTTCACTATGTGAATGGTGTGACATTTCTTGTCTCTTTCATTTTAGTTTTTCATCTTATTTCAATCATTTTTGTGTTAAACTTAGAAATATTAAGTCTGCAATCTTTAGTAGAATATTACATAGTAAAAATATTGTAGAACATTATAAGATCTACTATGATGAATTGTTCCAATGGAATATCCACGACGGTTTGTAGATCAAAATAGGTCAAATAATTGTTAAGAAATCAAACCAATCCTATAAATGTAAATGTGTAATCCTTTATTAGAGTTGTCTAGTTGGTTAGTGCTTTGACTATGTTGAATTGTCTTTCCATATATCATATGACCTTCATGTTTTCTATGGAGACATTAAGTTCGTTAGAAAAACAAGTGTGAGCATCAATTATGCAAGTGGAATTGTGAGAAAGGCTATGAGTGTTGTTGTGTGAGCCCAAGGTTGTGAAACATTATAGTTTTGTGTTGGAATATGTCTTATATTACTTGTAATTTTTTATTAATACAATACTTTTTGTTTTGTATATGGCATGTGTATTTATGGATTAACCCTCAATATTTGTAGCTGCATGATTTGTTGTTATTGACTCAATAGTGAAATGTAATCAAATTATTGATGATCATATATAAATAACTCAAGTAGGGAATTATTAATTCATATAATAAATTGATTAGCAATGAAAAACCCTACTTGAAGTAAGTTGACTACACTAGTATCAAAGGAAGTTTTATTATTCAACATAAATGCAAAGTTGTGTTGGTTCTTATCAATAGTCGTGATTAGTATATTCATAATGAACTATTGGTCGAGGTCACAAAATTCAATTGTATTGGTTAATAACATGAAGTTCTATGTCAAGAGACTACATAATAGTGAAGATGGAATTATTAACATACAATTGAATAAAATTTTCCTCATTACTTATTATCCCCCAGACATGGGATGCAAGGAAAATTATTGGGTCGATGCAGACTAGATTCTTAGATGAATTCATTAAACCAATCATTTTTCAAAAATGGATTGAGAACCAAAATATGCTCGCCACGAGATCCTAATCACTCCATTGATGACAATTCATCAACTTGATTACTTAGATGTCCCCTTCCACTTTGTTGTAAGATTATACACTATACCAAACTCCCCTAATATGTTGAATATAATTTTATCTCAAATAATTCCAACTTGAAGGGCCTAACTAGAGATGTACACTCTCCCAAATCAATTGATCCATCTATTACAACCATAGGATGAGATCTTACTCAAACTCCCTCATAAAATATTTAGCATGGTCCATAATGAACAAGGATTTTTTGGTGTTTCCTTTCAAAAAAATAATTCTTATGTGATTCTTTCCTCTAAAGGTATTTATTCTCTCATTTTTCTAATGGAAAACTCCATAATCCATAGTCTTATGAGCTTGAAGAAAGTATCATCCTTCTAACTCCATTCACATATATAGATTTCCAATCACAAACTTATTTATTATCAAACTGGATATCCACTTGTTGACAGGGCATAAATGCCCTGCAATAGTAAGGGGTACTCCCCTGTACACAATCCCAATAATACTATACATCGTTTAGTTTAGGAGACCCGTCCAGATTCTGTCTTGGCTACCATTACTGGTTGTGAAGGTGAGTGGTTGGATGGTTGTGTAAATGAAAGATGTAGATGAAGACTATCTAAAAAAATAAAAGAAAACTAATCTACTTTAATCTATCCTATACTATCTAGGAGTGAATTATCGTAATCGAATGGGATGAAATGAAACTAAACTTTGCAAAACACCCCAATCAAATAGTTTTCATGAAGGTTGAAAGTTAGATAACACATGCATACAAATGTATAACTAGAAAATTCTAATTCATATTTCTGCATACATCAACAACTCATATGCTCAGGACATTAAATACGAGAAAGAATAACATTTATCGCATCAGATAAGTCTATAAGCAAAGCATGTTCTTACAGCCCATGTGGACAACAAACTTTTTGTTGGAATTAGTTCAAAGCAAACAACAATATACATAAGTTTTTCTCCCTATCAAAAGTTGGTCCTGGGGGCTTCTCAATATTAGTTAACCAAGTATTTTCTCTAAAAATAGTTTCTCAAGTCTATACAAAGATTGAAGGGCCCTTTCAAAATGGTTTCTTCCTTTATTTATACAACTATTGCTAACTCCAAAAAAATGTCTTCTTGGATTCCTCAAGAATCAGTTACAAAAACCTTTTAGCTTCCTTTACTAGTTGTTTGACACGTGTGAGGAAAAAGATGAAGTTGAAAGTGGTTGAAAAAAGAAAAAATAGGATATGTTTAACAACATATCTGAATTTGTTGTTATGTTTTGCCTATGTGTTCTTACCTTGGATGTAGGAATTCCATGTCTCTAACTAATCATAAAGTGATATGATCCTACAGTTTGTGAACTCTTTGAGAGTAGCTTTATGCAAGTTTGTATTGTCATTGATAGTTTTCATATATTTTTCTAGGGTAGAAATGAATGCCTGGATCATGGTGTGGACTTTGGTGGGTTGAATGAGATGATGTTGAATTAATTTCATCATCACCTTGGAGATCGATTCAGTTACCTCTTGCCTATGACATGTACTCATGTGTACCTTCTCTAGCATTCATTCCAAAGTGAGAGTCTTTCTAAGTTATTCCAGGAGAGGGAGACGACACCTTCTTGTCAAGTCTTGTGATGCCTTGTGCAATCATGAACAAATTACCATTGAGCCAATTGCCTCTTTGGTTTCTCTCTGCTCAGCTTGTTGGCAGTGATCTAGCAAAGTGAGATCAATCGTTTTGTCTATGCTTGAGGGACACAAAAGCTAGACTACGCATATGGATTCGATCCATGTGTCAATATTGCCTATGCCTTCCTGGATAATGATGAACTCGGTGTTTTCAGCTTGCACTTGGCTATGTTTCTCTATAATAATGGTCATTGTATGTTGAAGCAAGTGTAGGTGGGCATACATATCTATGATGGCTTCTTCTAGTTCTTCCTTGAATTTCTCTGCACTATCCTTGAGGCTTTACATGTTGCTCTCATATATCTTCACATGTTTGAGTTGTTCCTATAGCTATCTGATTTTTGCATCCTTCTCTAGATTTCGACGGTATAAGTTATGGACGTTATCTTTTGTTGTTGTAGTGAAAGTGGTGTCGATGGAAGCTATGGAGATTGGGTCCTCACTAATGTTTATTGTCACTGTGGTTTGTGTGAGGACTGACATTGGATTGCCTCCCATGACCGACACTTTCCTTATCTGCTATTGGAAAAATATTGTCTATGGCTTATGTGAACTTCTTCAGAATGGGTACTTTTCTTGGTTTGAATGGGGTACAGAGCCCCCAAACCTAGCCCATTGAATATAGCATGACCACTAGCACCTGCTATTGATATCTTTGGGATATTGATGTCCATTGGTGATGTATCGTCTTTCCTTGCTTCTTCATCCTTCTTATGTTGCTCCTCCTCAACTACCTTTTCTGTAGATTTTGTTGTTACTGGTGTTTCTATTGCATCTCTTTCAGCCACTTCCTTTTGTTCAACTTCTTTTTCAGCAGTCGCCTTTGCTTTTGCTTCTGCCTTTGTTGTTGTTGTTGCATTATCCTTAACTTCATCAGTTCTCCTCTTCTTTTCAGTGGCATCATTCTTAATTTTTTGGACCTTTTCCTTCTTTCTCCTCTTCTTGTCTGTTATCGTCTCTTCTTCTTATGTTGACCCCCATTACATAGATGTAGTTGTACCATATTCCTTCGCTATTGCCTCTTCTTCTCCTTTCTTCTTGGCCTTTTCATGAGCTCTTTCTTCATATGTGATTCTCCCGATGGGTTTGCCTTTTCTCTTGGGAATGAATTCTTCCCATGTGGGTGAAGTGTATTCCAAGGGGATTCCTTAGCAAAATATTCCTTGACCACCTTTTTTGGGTCATTCCCCTTAAGCCTCTCTTCTCCTAAGTGGTATGAAAGTAGTGTATCCACTTTATCTTGGGATTTATTGGTGTTTTCAAATGAGTAGGCATTGATCCACAATGGGAGTGGGGGCCATATACCTTTATTATCCCGGTAGAGAAATGCCCTGACTCTGTTGATCATTGTTTGGTAAGCCACTTCTTGAAGCACTAATTTGTATGGGACAAATCAAGGAAATAGATGTGGGGATTTCATGCCTTCGTATATTCTAATATATGTGTCATTCTCCATCAAGTACTAGTCCCATATTATGTTTATTATATCCAATGCTTTATCAGTCATACACAGGGTTGGTGTGCATAAAATGAATTCATACAATGGGGCTAGGAAGTGCTCACATATCTTGTGATACTTTGTCCTATACTTATGCACCCAGAGCATCGTGCAGTAGATGTGGATGGTTGGTTCTATTGGCTACCATGCCCAACCCATCTTCAGGTATTGATGTACTACACATATGATATCTAAGAGATATGAAGACATGTGGAAGTCCAAAAAAGTTTTGGGTTGGGTTTCCTTAACTGTTGCGATTGCCTCTGCAAAGTTTGCTGACATAATGTCAGCTCAATTGAATGATGACCATTCCTCTGCATAGTAGTGAATCGGGGGCATGTACGACAAAGGAAATTTGGAGGTGGTTATCTCTCCATACAATCTATGGAGCATGGACACCATGTATTGATATGGATTCCTATGTGCGGTTGTGGGGAATACACCAATTGGTTTGAGCTTAAATTGTTTATCTGGTTTGTACTAGACGCGGCATAGGTATTTGGCCATATGCTTAAATCCACCAATAATTTGTTCATCTAACTTTTGAGTTCCTTTCTCTAGATGGTAACATTTTTCTATATCTGCGGGATGGAATGAGGATATAGGCTCTCCCCTAGCGTTGCAGATGTACCTGTTCTCCAAGTCTATGTGTTTAAGGATCCAAGTAATGGCACTGGCACATGGAAATAATGCAGTGTGGGATACTACTTTGTGTATCCCATATTTCCTGATATCTTGAAAACTTTAACCTCATCTTGGTCCTCAGTATAGAATAGGAAACTTTTTTTCTTTAACATTTCATAAATGTTGCCCCGTTTAAGAGAAACTTCCCCCTTTTTCCATGAATCCAATTGTATCATCACAAATTTCCCATGTGATGTCAGGTTCATCTTCATGTTGGCGGCCAATCTCGGAGACCTCTGTGGTAGGTTCTTTTCTAGTTACGTTCTCCCTTGGAGACATTTTTGAACCTGAAAAGCATAGATGAAATTAGTCCAATGATGAAACTGAACAATGAAATCAGAACGACCAGATCATGAGTTGTATATGCATAAAAATAAATCTATTTAAGTAACCCATGTGAAGTACATGAGGAGTCACTTGTATTGATGTTAGGTGGGAGATCATCATCAGAAGACGATAGAATGATGGTAGGAATTATGGAGTTTTGAGATTTAGTCAAAAGGAAATGGAAAAAATCCAGACTAGTTAGTTAAAGTTTATCATGGCTAATGGATGAAAATTTTGAGACTGGAGTAGTTCATAGGAAATGCTCCGATGTATACCACAGAGATTTATGTGAGATGTGTTGGTTACACTAGAAAATTTAGTTCAAAGACCTTCAAACACACCGGAGGAGTTTTTGTAAAGTAGGTCGGTGGGAAAGTTTATATCCTAGAGGAGATTATGTAAAGTCCTCCAGTTTAAACCGAAGGCAAGTGTGTTAACTTCTCTAGTGAAAACATGAGGAGTTTGTTCCAATTATTTCAGGTTGACCAAAAAAAATGATGACACTGAAGGCGATTGTGCTAAGTATCCCAATGGGTTACCAGAGGTGATCTTGTAAAGGGCTCCAGTTAACTCCGACGAAGTTGATGTTAAGTGGTTCAAAGAGTTCGGCAGTGATTTTTTTAACTCTTCCAGTGAAAACTAAAGGAGTTCCCTTATTCCTACAGTGAAACCAAAGAGGATTTCTTGAAGATATTTTGAATGGACAAGAGACAGTCTTGTTAACTTCTTCTTTTATTACCAGTGACAAACTTGTGAAGTATTCTAGTTACAAAGAATCTTGAAAAATTAGCAAAGTCTTGGAAATGGATTTTTTCTTCATCCACGTTTAGGGATTAAGCACCGAGAGGGGAATTAGGGTTGCATGGTCATTTCTTGCTATGTTTGATGTAAGATAAGTCCAGGACTATACTGATATGTTGATCATGGGAAGAATTAGATCCAAGTCTACTTCTCTTTAAATCTAAAAACATAGAATGAGCACTTGTGAGAAGACTATGGGCGATATCCATTAGTTAAGTTGTAAATTAGGGCTCAGGAAAGAGAGTTTGGTCATACGAAATAGGTTACATGTGGTTGTATCCGGTTGAAAAAGACAAATGGGAGATGGAGTAATGGATTCAGGGGAAGTTAAAGAGTCGAGGGCCAAGAAGCAATTCAAAAGAATCTCAAATCGGGGTAAGAAAACTTAGTGTACCCTAAACAACAATACCCATGAGTAACAGGTTTGTCCATGAGATGGGGTCGCGGGAATAGCTCGAGTTCATGATTTTTATGAGTCAGGGTTGGAGTGTTCCTAGGGAAATAAAACTACTAGTAAAAGGAGAGAAAAAGGCATTAGACAAAGGATTCGATGGCCTTGGATGCGAGCAATGATCCTAACCCTAACAAATTTTAACCCTAACTCTTGAGCTTATGTAAGCAAAGATTACCAAGAATATTAGGGAATAGCTGGATAAAGATTCCACATGGGTAACCTTCAGTGATAATGATGAGAGGACTCATGGTCTAAAACAGATGGAAAGGTTAGGTGCTCGACACTTTTATTATCGCGTCTCTCGGGCGCTAGAAAAAAACAAATAGTTAAAATGATTAAAGAAGCACACCCTTTTATATCCATCAAGTGAATTTAATGTGACTGAAGGGTTTTAGATTATCACACCGAGAGCAATGTTGAGAATGCCTCTGGTGTGAACCAGAGGTATTAATGTGAAGGTCCCCAGTATGCACCAGATGTCATGGTGAGAAAGTCTCCGATGTATACTGGAGACATTAATGTGAAGTATGCCAGTGTAATATCGGAGGAGAAAATGGGAACT
This sequence comes from Picea engelmannii, assembly GCA_009831015.1. Lineage (NCBI taxonomy): Eukaryota > Viridiplantae > Streptophyta > Pinopsida > Pinales > Pinaceae > Picea > Picea engelmannii. The sequence continues at coordinate 139,639 of ML799020.1, read as the reverse complement.
CCTCTAGTTCAACTAAAGGATTTTGTAAGAAATCCTCCAGTCGAACCGGAGGAGTTAGTAAGAAGTTGCATGGTTCTCAATTTAGTGTTTCACAGGAGTTTGGGGTAAGTTCTCTGGTGGGAACTAGAGAATTTGAAGGGAACTCATATAGTTATACAGGAGGAGTTTATAAAAACTTGTTCAATGACCAAACCTATTCTCAAAATCTTCCTAAGTATCGAGAACAGAGGTGCATTAATCCCAAACAAAATAAGAAAATTAAAGTGGCTTTCTTAGAGAGGGGTAATCAACGATAAATATTAAGGAAAAAATTCAATCCAAGAAGTTTTATAGAAGAGAGTAAGAGGCTTCATTTTCTTGGAGAGAGGCTTTACAAGTAAATATACAAGAAAAAGGAGGTTTTTGATGCTTGGCATAACAAATGGTGACACACTGGGCAAAGCCAAGAATCTCTGCAAAGTGGTATCTAAACAAAACTTTTGAGAAATGGAAGCACAAATGATGCATGATCCATGAGAGAAAGAGTAGGTCCCATAGATTTTTCAAATTGTAGATTTTGACGAGACAAATTTTGTATGATACAAAGAATAAGTTAGAACCATTCCCAAAATACATTGATTACCATGATATGACCTTTTTTAAATGGAATTAGTTTCATGAAGGCATGAGGAGTATAATAGTGAATTGGGACGTCAAGAATGCTAAAAATTCAAGCTGCTTGTGCATTTCTCTAATGTTGCTCTGTTGTCAGTGAGCATCCATAGCCCCGATGGAGATACTCCCATGTCCCACATGATCTGGAATGCCTTTCTGCAATCCTTTACCTTTTATAATGTGATTCTCTTATATTCAGATAAAGGTGGATGGGGGGGTTCCAGTATTCCTTTAAAGGCATGAGGGATGACACTTCTGAAGGTGATATTTTCCAACTTGATTATAGATGAGAAAACTCCCTGAGTAACATTCCCTGGAGTACTACAAATGCCTTTCCGGAACCATTTCTCCTTGGTTCATACAAACACAAAAATATGTTCTCATACATGACCCTTGGCGCTTTTCCTTGTTTTATTTTAAGTGTACAATGCTCATATGTTGATAAATTATGTTGCACTACTGGGTTTGACTTGAAATCATGCACAACAATGTTATACAGATAAAGATGAAGTTATGTTTAGAATCTAAACTATAGATTCCCAAGATTTTGACACCAGATGTGTTACACCTAAAAAGATATTGATGTCCAAACCATCAAAATTCTGTGGATTCCAAGAGGATAATTTTCAGGAGAGAAAAATAAAACCAACTAAAAAAAAGTAAATAAATCACAAAATGTGAAATCAAAAGCACGGAATGTGTAAAGGTAAAGTAAAATTGAGCAGGAAATCAAGATGAAAAGTAAACTCTTTATTTATGTATAAGGGTGAAAGAAACCTCAAGGGCTAGTTGATGTAATGTTTCATAATTTGGCCATTAATGGGGAGGAGGTCTACATCCCCTTCGATATTCTACAAGAGGTACATTCCTAGTCCAATCTTCTCTTTGATTACGAAGGGGCCCAACCACAATTGCTGAAATTTTGAACGTTTTCCTTTATCTTCATGTGGCTTGTCCCATTTGAGAACCGGGTCGTCGACCTGAAAGTATTTCTCACCAGCTGAATTTTTATCAAACCAACGTTTAATAGTTTATTGGTGATTTTTGAATTTGGTTTTTTCTTTGGCGTGGTTCTCCTCTAGGTTTCAGTAAAGTATCGATGTGTCTTTGGATGATAGGACATTCTCTTTCACAGGATTTTTGGGTAAGTTGGAGAGAAGGAAGATATATTACTTCCCGTAGACGAGGAAATAAGGAGAGGTCCTTATGGAAGCTTTGGGGGTGACAAGATCATCCCAGAGGGAATTGGGTAGTGTGTTATGCCAATTTCTTTGTTGGTCGACTACAATTTGTTTTAGAATCCAAATTATATTTTTTTGTAGATTCTGTAAATGTGTTGAGCCTGCACATAATAGATCTAGATAGAAAATACTACCCACATTTTCACAGAGAAATTGAGAAAGAATAAGAAGGAGAGAAAGAATGGAAGAATTCTCATTAACTGTCAAGAATAATGAATAATTTACACATGATATACTTTGTATAACTCAATGAATGCACACTGGAGGAGAAAAAATGCACCATAGTGGTGGTCTAGAGTGATCTAGACACACACCAACAGTTATAGGAGTGAATTTCCACCTAGTCTAGTCTCTCAGGCAGTTACGGGAGTGAACTGCCACCTAGTTGAGTTAACTAGTCAACCAGTCTTCAATTAAATGACTGAAACAGAGTGTAGTGAGGAGTATATCAAGAAATCAAGGGTAATGCGCCATTCTGGTGATAAAACCAAGGGAAGTGTGCATTATCATGGTGATGATCCCAATGTTGCATGGTGACAAAACCAATTGCAGCATCTAGACTCAACTCAACTAGTCAAATTGAAGTGTCAACTTAAGAGAATATTCTCTAGGTGGAATATTCTCCCCTAAAATATAGGAGACTGGATAATGACTAATTATGACTAATAAGCAAGGAAAAACCTTAGGAAAAATAAATCCTAGGTGTGTGTGAAGTAACTCCAATAGATTCAACCAAGGCATTGCCCTGAGGGTAATAGTTGGACACATATTTTAATGTAATCCCCTTTTCCAAAGAAAACTCAGCCAATTTAAGCGATGAAAAATATGTTTCATTATCAAATACAAGATAGTTAGGCACTCCAAACCTGGTTATGGTGTGTTGTTTGATAAAATTCATTACCACTTCATCATTCACTTTGGTTAGTTGTATTGCTTCAATCTAGAATGTAAATTAATCAGTAGCAGTTAGGATATACATGTGTTGCTTGGATGAGTTAGGATTAATATCACCATTAATTTCCAACCCCCATTGTTTGAAGGGCTCTTCAGCAACAACGGGATGAAGAAGAACAGTTGTTTTGTTCTCTCTTCTAGTTGATTTATGGCAAGTATCATAGCTACGAGAATAGGCATGGAAATCCTTAAATAATATCAACCAATAGTACCCAGTTCTTAATATTTTGTGGGTTGTTGTGTCTCTTGAGAAATGAACTCTAGTTGGTCCATCATGCAACTCTTTAAGAACTTTATTAGCATATTAATTTTCAAGACAACGTAGTAGGACTCCATCGTAATTTTTTCTGAACAAGATACCATGGACTAATTGATATTGTGTTGATTTCAGCCTTAGCGTTCTCTTTTGTTTGGAATTGAGATGGTATGGATTTGTCTCATACTCAAGTACTTGATATCATTGTAATATGAATTCTCAACATATGGAACATATGGAACTTGTTGCGTGTAGAGGGTTGGTTCATCTTTCCATCCATCTTCTTCTTGATTTTCAGCGTCCATGATTCCAATTGCCAACTTACAAAGACCTTGAACTTTGACAACATTTGTTGTTTTAAATTCAAGGTCATACTCTTGTAAGGTATTCATCCAATTACCTCGTCTCTCTCCTAGATCCCTTTGTACAAAAAGATATTTGACCTCCAAGTGAGGGACAATTACCTTGGAAGGTTCTTCAAAATATACAGTATGAACTATTTGATGGCTTTGTGTATAGAAAAATCTTGCTTGTCCATCGGTGGGTAATTAAATTTAAGACCTTATAATACAATGTTCATGAATGTGATGGGGCACTCATTCCCTTTCTCGTCCTTCTGTGTGAGAACTACTACTATAAGAAGTCCTTAGTAAAAGTTGGACTTCATAAAGACGGTGCAACTGCTATAGTGACCTTGATGTTCTCAAAGGCCTCCTTTTAAACATATTTCCATTTAAACTAAACGTCTTTCTTTATCATACATTGAATTGGCTTCATGATTTCAAAAGAATATGGAACAAACCTTCTTACGAAATTGATCTTGTCGAAAAAGGACTGCATGGATTTTTTGTTGTGCGGTGGTGGGATTTGCATAATAGCCTTAGTTCATTCTGGGTCTACAAAAATACCATCTTTAGAAATAACATGCCCGAACAAAATTACTTCTAAAACAACAAATATGGTTTTCTTGGTATTTAAAGAGATACCATATTTTCTACGTCTTTCAAATATTTGTTTCAGATGTTTTGGGTGATCATCTTTTATTTTTTAATAAATAGTGACATCGTCAAGATAGATCACCACACTTTGATCGATCATACCTTTGAAAGAGATGTACATATCCCTTTTAAAGGTAGCACAAACATTTATTATACCAAAGGGCATTATGCAATATGTGTGTGTTCCCCACTTCATTCTGAAAGTGGTCTTAAATCGCTCTGGTTATGATATGAGAACCTTATTGTAACCTGAAAACTTTTCTAATAGAGAAAACATTTCGGAACCAAAGACAAGTTGAAAAATTTGTTCCATGGAGGGAACTGGATAGTTATATTTATCAAAGGCCTGGTTCATTTTATGGAAATCTATGCAAATCCTTATTTCCCTCAATTTCTTCCTGAAAGGTACCATATTAGACACCTAGGTTGAGTGGTGAAATTTGAATATTATCTGGGTATCTAGTAGCTTCTTTAATTCTTTCTGAATGAGTGGTTCAAGGGTTGGATGTATTTTCCTCAACTTCTGTTGAAATGGATTGACACTTTCTTTGATAGGAATTACATGTTGGATGATATGGGTATCATAAGTCTTCAAATATTTATATGTTCAAGAAAATAAATCACGATGTCTCTTGAACAACTGTATGAATGTGTGTTTCTCTACCTCTGAACAAGAAGTTCCCAAATTGATGTATTTGGGTTGCTCGTGGGTCCCTAGATTTACCAAGAAATGCATCATGGTAGAGTTATTCATCTTTGGATTCATTGGTTTTCTGAATTTAATCTTAAGGTCAAACAAATTCTCAAGAGATAGCACATTTTTGTAACGTACCCAGCCACCAGTAGGATAGCCACGCTACCTCAGGAATGCACTTGAACCAATTTTGATTTATGCTAATATTTAATTAATAAAGAATCATGAAATACTCACATGCAATAATAAAGATTCATGCTACAACATAAAATAAATGAACAATATTCTATGCAAAATAATAACCAACAAGCATGCATATTATAAATATGAATCTTGTAGTGATGTAGGAGCATATTTCCACCTCATCAATGCACCAACATTCCAGCACATCAACGCGCATTCAAGAAGAGGAGAGGCGCCAACCCTCTCATTTTTTCCCTTGAATTTCAAAAATTCAATGCATTAAAATGTATTTAATGTTGTAAGGCTTGAGTAAAGCCGAGTTATGGCCTTTGTACAAGATGTAGATAGAGTTTCCTTTAATAGGCTTGATTTGTACAGATCTTGATCTTGGCCTTGGATCTGAAAATGTAAATGCACATTTAATAAAATTTAATGAGGTTAGGTGAGTTGGAGGGAAGACTCGAGGATCCCCTCTTTTGTAAAAGATATCTTGTATCGAAATTCATTAGTGTTAGGATAACTCGGTGAGGAGAGAGGAGAAGAAATTCATGACTCTATTGCAGTCTTAACATTGTACACAATGTAATTTACTTTCAATTTTAATATAAAGAACGGAATTCTATGTTTTATAGATTTATGTGTGTGTATGCTTTCATGTGAGGTGTGTTTTGTGAAGGTTTTATGTGTTTTTGAATGTGTGTCGTAAATGTATGAAAACAAGTTTCATTTGCATGAGAAAGGTAGAACTCCCTATACTTGTGTGAGTTTGCAGAAAGTTATGGGTTCTTTAGGCTAGTGCATTACAGAGCATTGAAGACTTTGTAGCCAGTGCAAGGAGTCTGCTTCTGAATTCTATTTCGAGTTCAGAAGAGAGTGTGTCAGGTGGGCACACCAGAATGATTTCAAGCTCAAGAGGAGCCTTGGAGTTACTTAGCACTCTAGAGGAAATCCTCTACATAGAAATCACAGCCAGATTTATTGAATACCTTGTAATCTCAGCAAGGATTTCTTTGAGCAAGTGCAAGGAGTGCACAAGAGATATTTGTTTAGAGTTGTGTGAGAGAAGAGTGTCAAGGAAGTTCAACACTCTGGTACCCAGTTGAAGGAGGAAGTACTTCAGAGTTGTTGAATACTCTGAAGGAAGGTTCAGCAAGGAATGCTTTGAGCAGGTGCAAGGAGGGCATAGAGACAACACCTTTCTAAAGTGTTGGAGAGATTGAGGAGAACCAGAGTTGTTGAACACTCTGGGGAAGAGATCTACAAACGTGCCTTGAGCAGGTGCAAAAAAGTGCATTAGTGAGCCTGATAAGTTCAGGACTGAATAAAATACTTGTGCAAGGTGTCCACCAGGCCAACACTTAGACCAGTGTTGAGAAGGTCTCAGGGAAGACAAGCACAAGGAGTGCGCCAGAGGTAAATTATTTCATACTTTAAAAAGATCAGGAGGAGTAGTGCAATTGTGAACAAAGACTCTGCAAGGTGTGCAGAGGTCAAGAAACCTTTCTAGGGTCAAATTCTGAAGACATTGAAGAGGTCACGCAATGTGATCCTATTCCAATTTCATAAGCTCAGGAGGAAGAGTGTTGAGTTTCCAAGAGGGAACTAGAATACATCTAGAGGATCCAAGGGCTTAGACCCTTAGGAGTCTGAGGATGTTTCAAAACTAGGGAGAGAAGTAGCGTCGGTCCGTAGAAGTGAACTTACTTCAAGTTCCAAATCTCAGGAGGTGTAGTGTAAGTGGAGACCCCAAGCAGTCGAGCTTGTAGTAGGATCAAAGGTCATAGCCTTTGAATCTTCTTAAAATCCTTTGTCAAATGGAAAAATGTTAAGAGAAGCAGTAGGAGAAACAATTGTCGTTAGGTCGAGACATCAGGAGGAGCACGTGGAGAGGAATACATATCCCAGTTGTAGGACCTGAGCGCAGAGGACCAACACCCTTTGGATCCAAGTAAGTGCATGAGACTTAATCCCCTTAAGTACACAGGAGAATGGACTAGATAAAGTCCTGAATTAGATTGGGACAGTCCATCGTCAGGAGGGACAGGGGGCAAAAGATCTAGAGATCTAGAGCCATAACACTACGGGAGATTTCAGACGAAGAGCAAGAAAAAATTCCAAAGCTTAGGGAGTTGAATAAGATCATGGTCGTTGATTGCTAGGAGCAGGCAACATCAGATCATGCAGTTCGGAAGGTAACTACTCCGGGAGGAAGGAGAAAAAAGTAGTGTTAAAACTCCCAAAGTCGGAGGCAGCGGAGAAAATTGGACCATCCATCAGGCATGGCGTGTGTCAGGAGATCCGACACTCTGGAAGGATTGTGCTTCAGATTTTTATCACTTTGGAGGATTTTGGAGAGGTGTTTCATATTTCGTCGAAGTCCGGAGCCTGAAGAGATCAGGGCCGTTGATTTGGAAATATAGTTGGGACTATTGATTCCTCTCACGTCAATTCATAGCTTAGTCGATTTGGGGTTCAGGAGAATTGGCATGTTATCAATTGAAAACACTCAGAGCCCAAAGCTTTGAAGCGCCTTTTGAGTTGGCGTCTTGCCATAGCCCGCGGTCATATGCCATCGCCGTCGGGGGAAGAAAATAGAGGCCTGTGGAAACAATTTTGGGGCTCAGTAGGAGCCTGTGAGTCGTTTCAACTCCATTCTTTTGAACAATCCTAGACCAGGAGGTCGAGCAAACCCTAGGAGAGAAAAGGGGTTTGCGTCACATAGATAATAATTAATACACAATAGAAAAAAATATACAATCAAATGAAACCATGATAGAGATCACTTATCTTAAACAAAATCAATCACAAACTAGTTGAAAATCAAGGATGTTCCACCCAACCATAGACGTTGTTATTCCAAGACTCAATAGTATGTCACTCATAATCTAGGCCTATGAATCCATGAGGATGGGTTCTGGAGCGACATTCAACTTCCCAAACTAGTCAACACTCAAGCTCTCACAGGTTTCTCAATACACAACAATCCAAAGTACATCAACTCATTTCTCTCTAGCATACACCACCCAAAGACAATGAACCCCCTTCACTGTAACAGAGTCCCTCAGGTTTTCCACTTCTTTCCAAGGCTCTAGTGCATCTGGTAAAGAATCTCCATGTCGAGACTCTCAGGATTTACAGTTATGAACTAATTTTAGCACATGGAAATGCATCTCAAGCATGCAATCATCAATTCATGGTTGGAATGCACCAATAATTACTACATCCAACAAAGAATGGATTCTTTCCTCAACGATTTGTCCCCATGTCCCAACAAGAACAATAATGAAAGAGGAATAATGAATGAGTAGCAATGAATGAAGAACCAAAATGAAGAGTGAACCCCCAAACAACCCACAAGAGGTGCTTATATAATTACAAGAAATCAAGAACCACGTGACCTTTTCCCCAAGAAGCTCATGTAATGACTTATTTCTCTCTAAAATTCCAATGTGGGTAAAATAAAATAATTTAAAAAGACTCATCCCCTTTAGCCCCCCTCTCTCGTGGAATCATAGCTCCCAATAACTCTTGTCCTTTTCCGTCTGGAAACTAGTGATGTATTTCATTATTAATAATGATCAAAGCATTACATTTCCTAGGCACTCTAGCCTCTTTTAATTGGTTGGGAAAAATTCCATCCTTTAAAAAAATAAATAAAATGCATTATTTAATCTGGGGACTCAAAACCGGGGTATTACAGGACATAATTTGCTTTCACCTTACTTGCTTCATCTCGGTGGTTTTGGAGATCTTGTTCATGCGCTTCATCATCTATAACTAAGTCTTCGAAGATGTCTGATATGGTAAGGAAATTGATTATCTGAGTATCATTTTTGAATACCCTCCAGTTCATGACATTGTCCGATATAGAAGGCCTAAACATAATTTCAACAAAAAAATTGTCGTTAAGAGACGTATATCTAGAGGTTGATTCACCAAAATGTCTATGGTAGAATTTTGACAACTAGGTATAGTTTCAATATTAAAAGCTTCAAAGGAATAGAGAAGGTTCCATACCTCTTGTTAATAACCTCTCAAGTGGAGAGACAGGCAATGAATAGTGTTTCTTACCTGTCAGAAAACTATCTCTGAATCACCAAATACTCGAAGGCATTTTACCTTTAGGTCGGCGTATTTTTTCGGGCCTTGGACCAAGGCTTCATATTCAGTGGTATTTTTGGTGCATTCAAAATTTAGGCGATAGGATATGAGAGTTTTGTGTTGTTGTGGATCAATAAGAACACATCCTACCCCAACTCCTTCATGAGATTTTGAGCCATCAAAGAACATAGTCCAAATGTTAGTATATAGAAGTGGTTTAGTTATACAATATCCTAATTCTTTTAACATAATACAAGAATTATCATCAGTTTGATTGCATGGAAGGAGTTAATGATAGGAGTATGTTGGAATTTCATATGGTTGTGCTTCATAACAACCAAGGTCAATCTCTAAACAATAATTACCAAAAACAGTGTGAACAAAGCTAATAGGCTCATTTTTACCTTTCAATTATGTTATTGTTTGCTTCATATGAGCCTCGCTATCTACATGAATCTGATTGGTTTTACCTTTGTATGAGAGCCATTAGTGGGACCAATCTATGGAGAAGTATCATTGAATCTTAGTTGACCAATCCTTGCTCAATAGCAACCCATAACTTTCTAGGATGTCAACAGCAACAATATCAATAACCTAATGAAATCTTGGGTCATGAGCTAATCTAATCATAACATCTTTGAGTTCACCTTTTAATTTAGCATTTGACTTGTCTAATTGTATGATCCTTGTGGTGGTCAATAGTGGGACAACATTTATTCTTTGGCATATTGAATATGGCATAATGTTAGAGGAAGCATTGGAATCCACTAAACCATCATGAACATTGAAATTAAAAATCTCATGTGTAAGAAGAAAAGGAGGAACTTGGGGCTTCGAGTGCATGCCTATACTTGTTGCATTTATGGAAGATTTGATTTCGAACTTGTGTATTTCCTTTGTTTCATCGGCTTTAGGAATGTTTTTGGCTGTAGCAATGACCTTCTTTTGAGGATTATTATGATTAAAAGTATCACAAAGGAGATCATGTTAGTATGGTAGTGAGCAGATATCATACATAGAAATGTTGGCCTTAGTTTTCTTTATATCTTCAATAAAAATTTAATCTAAAGCATACATTTTCGGTTTACTCGTTGTTGTGTTTGGTTGTGAACCATTGGGTTTGTTGTTATCTATTGAAGTGTTAGGCTTGTTACTGCTTACAGTTGGGTTTGACGTATTTAGTTTATTGTTGTTGGATGAAACAAGGGCGTTAGATTTATTATTGGCTTTTGTTGGGGTTGGTGTGCTTGGTTTCAAAGTGGGAATAGGAGGAATGACCTTCCTGAGAGGGTAATTGGCCTTCGAAGAAGAATAAGTGTTGGGGTGTTGGAAGCAGACCAAAGCGAAAATTAAAGGCGATTTTGGGAAAGAAAGCATGCACGAGGAAAGCGACGGCTAGAAGGAAGAACAACACGCGCCCATGCAGGGAAGACCTAACAACAGTAGGGTTAGGGTTTTGGTAATATATTGTAATGGTTGAAGAGACAAAAATGATATAAATATCGATACTTAGGTATCATAGGGGGTTCGGTTCGGAGTATTATCGAGTTTAGCTAGTTATCTATGAGTAGTTGTGATATGTAATCTTTTGTTCTATGACCTAATTTTGTAAGTTGTTGAGATGAAGAGGATGAAGGAGGGAAGATCTTGAGGATTATATTGCAGGCTGAGGAGCCTGGTATGATCTATTCTGCCTCATATAGATCTTACCCAACGGAGAAGAGTTGTAACTCGTGTAGCGTTGTAGATGCGGAAATAATATAATAAAAGAGCTGAGAGCCAGATCTTTGTGGACATAGCCCAAGAGGGTGGTGAACCACGGTAACATCTATTTTATGTGATGAATTCATGCATATATTTATTGTCTTTCAGTAGATATTGTTATGTTAATAAATGAGTTTCTATATTTCCTTCTTATTCGCAAACAACAGCTTATTTTGTTTACAAGTTATAATAGTAGTTCAATATACAGTTCTCATATCTCACACTTAATCCTAGGTTGTAAACACCTAAGTATTACAACCACCCATTAAAGTTATCTCGGGTGAGACTATGCAACGCATTCTGTGCGTTGTGTTGCCTTCTGGTTTACTAGGAGGGCCGATAGTTTTAGAGACTTTGTTGGAAACCCGAACAGACATGAACCCTGGTTCACTCAGCATGAACTCAAACAAAGTATAGGAGTAACCAACAAATGGTTTTGTTGACGTTGGTAGTAATAGAGGAGGATTGAGTAGATGAGATAGTTTGAGCAAGAGCAGAGTAAAGAAGAGTAAAGAAAAGAAGAAAGCAATGAGCTACTAGAAGGGGATGTTCAGACTGTGGAATCCCACAAAAGCAGAGATCGAAACTTGGCTAAGAACCAAAGAGATGGAATTTTCACAGAAGGATAACCGCAACCCTATAATAACACCCCGTAAATATCTTGAGAAATACGTGTTTACTGATTTACACGAAGTCTTTTTCTGTGATTTCCCACACTTATTACAGGAGTGGATACTAATATTGAAGGATAACCATGCAACGAACCGGATTCGATAATTAGAGTAGACCCTAGTACAGATCCACCAGTTATAGCACGTGAACAACAAATTCACCCACGTAGTAGATTTTTGGCTTGATGGTATTGTGGCAGGATTTATAACGGAGTTTGCAGTAGACCCAGTGAAGTCGTATAGCGCAGCGGAGAAAGAGTTTCTAAGTGGACCTCGAGGAAGGTACATTCAATCATTGTATATGTCTATTAAGATATTGTTGAATAACAAAGGTGTGATGACAATGGAATCAGACAGCCAAACTTCCCTACATTCATGGGGGAAGGGGGGAAACACTGACAGAGAGAGGAGAAATGGAAGGAGGAAAGGATAAGAGAAAGGAGGAGGAACCCTTGGACCCAATCATGATGGATGACGACCATATCAAGACAATCATGGAAACATATGGAAAGATGTGTAGCGGAGTACCCTACCAATACAAGATGAATACCAAGAAGAGAGTCGTAGTCACGAGGGAAGGCTTGGTGAGTGATGAGGAAGAGGTAGAGGATCTTCGGGCTATGGAGTAGATTGAGGAAATCCTACGCGCAACATATGAGAGGAAAATGAGAGGTAAAAGAACGGGAATAGAAGGAAACAATCCTATCCATATTAATGTCAGTGTGGAACCCATAAACCCATGTGCAACTAATACACCAAAGAGAACACCAATGTTTAGACAACTGAAGTTTAGAAGCAGTCAAACAGTTGGAAGTACATCTACACAAGTAACAACAATTGGAGGAGCCAGTTCAAGCAGCACTAGTATGGTATCCACACGGCGCGGAGGTAGTAGTTCGGCATTCAGAATGGTAGGACACGATCCCACCATCAGGTTACCAGAATTTCAAGGAGAAGCAGCAGAAGACCCTGAGAAACACTTGTTCATTTGTGAAAATATGTTTGGGTCCTAACCCGCACATAGGTAGAACAATATATTCAGATGTAATAAAGGTCAATATTAATAAGGCCTTTCAATAAAATAGAATAAGGAGGATGTAAGAAGACCTAATAGAAGCTTCTGCTTCTAGAAGGATCTTCCTCTAGA
>ML799020.1:65209-126926 GCA_009831015.1 Picea engelmannii | reverse complement strand
GTATGAGAACCCTAGCTTGGATATTATTGTAATAGAGCTCTGCTCAACTGGAGGTTTCCCCCTCAAAGAGGCCCGTGAACATTGCTTTCAGATTCAAAGTGTTATTTATGTTGTTATTCTTATATCATTTCAATGTTATTGTGGTGAATGTTCTGGTTATATTATTGTCATTATGCCATTACTAGCATTTTATTTATGTTCTTCATACATTTTATATATGGTATATTACAAGTGGTATCAGAGCACTTTCCTCAGCAGAAAATGTGAGTTAAATTAATTTTTTTCTAGGGTAGAGATGTATTCCGTCATCCTTAAGCCACAGAGATTTGTCGTTACGCGCATAAACCCATGGTTGAGGGATTCATACACGAAGGAAATACAAGTGGTACTTAAGTGCACATCTGTTGGCCACCCTTGTAACCCCTATTCGTACCCCTTTGAGTGGTAGTGCATCAGACAACACCTATGTACAGATCGGCCTAGATTACCTAAAGCCCTCTTTAGATAAACCGATCGGCCTCCTGACTTCTATAGTGTCACCAAGAATAACACTCAGGAAGATACTCTCTAGTACCTGGGTAGTTGGGAAGTACGGCTAAGGGTACGGTCTATCCTCCTTAGTTAGTGCCCTGATATATTGGGCCGAGTACTACTGTTGGACCCCGCACGTATATCAGAGATCTATAGCATAGGGAAAACCCTTGTCTATAGAACCCTTGAATACCTAATTCTTGGGGACAAAAACATAAACAAATTAAAACAAACAAAATCTATTACCGCGCAACTGTGTTCGGGTTGCCAAGTAAATACACATTTCTTTTTGGTTAAGCATTTGGGCATTTCCTCTCTAGCTATTACGCTAAGTGACCGCGCACTAGATTGGTAAATGAGTCTAGACGCAAATAGTGCATCTGGGATGACAAGGAAACTGATGGACATTAAGAAGCTACTGATAAATGAGTTCCAGAAGTTGAGCTTAGAGGATCAATATATGAATGAGATGATATAAATCCGACAGAAAATAGGAGAATCTGTATGGGAGATTGACCAGAGATTCAAGAAAATGAAGGGAAAGTTAAAATATCTCATGACTGATATGCAACATCGACACCTGTTTTTCAACTCGCTTCTCCCACACTTAAAATACCCATTGCGACAATAGAAGTTCTAGACGCAAGAAGAGGCTCTGCAGGCAGCGCTGCAAATGAAAGAAAACCAGTTTCAGCAGACAAATCCAGTTATTGAAGAACTAAAGGAGGATTTGAATACAAGAGAATACAGGGTCATCGCGCCATTAGACCCATCAGAAGGGAAAAGGTTTGTAGAACCTACTTGCTTAGACTTAGACTAAATCATCTAGTTGTACAGAACAACTGTGCACAACGAGGATTATGTAAAACCAATTGTAGACGGAATACTATGTTGGCAGAGCATTACTTCATGTGCAACAGACTCAGATACCAGTTTATAGAACTGGGAACAAAGGTTACACGAAGTATCCATGAGGAGATGTGCATGAATAGACCACGCAGTAAGATGCGTAGGCACGGAAATAAGGGAACCACCGAGTTTCCATGGAATAAACGATCTAGAAACATTATTGGCACAATATGAAGATGAAGTTCTAGAGAACCAAAGACTGTTATCACTTGATATAGCACTCAAGGCCACACCTGCAAGATGGTGGGGCGCACACAAAGAGACAGAAACAGATTGGTATCAATGTAAGTAGTTACTGCACATAAGGTTCGGTGCAGAACATAAAAACAACAAGCAGCAGAAGCATGATGGATGAGGGGCACCAGTAGAACACTTGGAGAAATGTAGAACATTGTGGAAAATGACACCCCTGGAGGAATGGCCCCATTATTTTGCACATACTCTAGAGGGCATACCAGTGAATTGGTAAATAGACCAGGAATTGCACAAAGGAACTGTGACCTAGACAACATTGCAACAGAATTTTATCGTCACTTTCTCATTCGAGCATGAGAACCCCAACATAGATGTCGCTCTTAAACACATAAGAGGAGTAATATTCATCAAGGTACCAAAAGTCAAACTCATAACAGAAGAACAATAGCAGAATAAACAAACTGTCAAGGAATTGTTGTCATGTTACCATGTGCACGAAGACGCCCCAGAGGAAGACGACCCGCGCGATATTCAGATCAAGGAAGCAAAAGGTGAAAGAGAAGAGGAAGGTCCACATATAGAATCAGAAGTTATTATCGTTTCGATCAAGATAAATAAAGTCAACATCGGGACATTTGAGAATCCCAAGATGATGGCCAGCATCGGGGATTATTGGGATGAACAAATGGTAGAAAGTGTAACAAAGTTACTACGTGAGTACAACAACTTGCTTCCCACAACATTTATAGAAATGAAGGGTATAGAAGGAGAGCTATGAGAAATGAAGATACCACTCAGACCTGAAGCGAGATCGACCAGTCAACAACCATACATATTGAACCCAATATTTAAGCAGAAGGTCAAAGTTGAGATCGACAGGATGCTTGAAGCCAGAATCATAGAATCGATCGAAGAATCTGAATGGATAAGCCCAATGGTAGTTCAGGACAAGAAACAAGGAGGAATACGGATAAGTGTTGACTTAAGGAAGTTGAACAATGAATGCCTACATGACCCATTCCCTACACCCTTCATGGATGAAGTGTTAGAAAACGTAGGAGGACATGAAGCTTACTCATTTAGTGATGGATTCTTAGGCTACCACTAGATTAAGATAGCACAGGAAAACAAATACAAGACCACCTTTGCGACAAAATGGGGATCTTACTAGTACACAGTCATGCCATTTGGACTAAAGAATGCACCATCAATCTTTTCCAGAGTAGTCATTGTTGCGTTTAAGGAATTCATCCACCAGTTTCTAGAAGTATACTTGGATGATTGGATAGTCTATAGTTTTTTGAAAGAACATATAGAAGTCTTATGCCTCATGTTAGAAACATGCAAACAGTGCCAGATATCACTTAACATTAAGAAATGCATATTCGGAACATCATTTTGGATACTATTGGGCCATATAGTATGAAAACAAGGTTTATTAGTAGATACTATAAAGATTGCAGTAATTGTTAACCTACCACCACCAAAAACAGTCTGTCATCTAAGAGCGACGTTGGGACACACAGGTTGCTACATGAATTTTATGAAAGGGTACGCGCAGATTACTGCACCAATGGAAAATCTGTTAAGAAAGGATACAAAGTTTCAATGGAATGACGAGTGCCAACATGGTCTGGATACACTGAAGGAAAATATGGTCATCGCACCAATACTAGTATTTCTAGACTGGGAGAAAACATTCCACGTACATGTAGATGCATCATCCATAGAACTTGGAGCTATCTTGGCACAACCAAGAATGGGAGACCTGGATCACCCCATAGCTTTTGCGAGCAGGAAGCTATCAGAATCAGAACAGAACTACAACACCACATAGAGAGAAGGTCTAGCTATGGTCTATGCACTATAGAAATTCAGACATTATTTATTAGGGAAACACTTTAAGATGTTCACAGATAACTCAGCCTTGAAATACTTAGTCAACAAGTCATTGTTGAGGGGGAGAATATGTCGATGGTTACTACTATTTCAACAGTTTGACTTCGAAGTCATAATCAAGCCAAGGAAATTGAATGCAGGACCTAACCACCTATCAAGAGTCACAAATGGAGAAGAACCTATGAATTTAGAAGACAATTTATTGGATGCACAGTTATTCTCAGTACAGATCGTTGATGAATACTTTGTACATATCATTCAGTACTTGAGCACAGGTACTGCACCGCAAGAATATAACACTGCGCAGAAGAAAAACCTGGTAGTTTGAGTTGCAGACTATCAACTGATTGCATGACACTTATACAAAATGGGTGTAGACAGCATCTTGCGCAGATGTGTTAGAACATGAAAAACCAAGAGTGTTAGCAGAATCCCATGAGGGGATAGCAAGAGGACATTACACAGGAAAAGCTACCACGCAGAAGGTATTGCATGCAGGACTATGGTGGCCAACCATTCATAGAGACTCGAAGGAGTATTGTCAGAGATGTGATGTCTGTCAAAGGGTAGGTAAACCCAAAAGAAGAGATGAGATTCCATTAAGACCACATATAGCATTGCAGGCATTTGATAAGTGGGAAATAGACTTTGTGGGACCAATCAACCTACCAGCAAAAAGAACAGGAGCCAGGTACATTATCACTGCGACGGAGTACCTAACAAGATGGGCAGAAGTTGCACCAGTGAAGGATTGCAGCGCAAAAACAACAACACACTTTTTATTCGAATAAGTAATCACTAGATTTGGATGCCCTTTGAGTTTTAATGAGTGACCAAGGCATGCAATTCATAAAAAGCACCATCAACGCTATGACTAAAGAGTTTGGAGTCCATCACCAGAAGAGCACACCATATCACCCACAGGAAAATGGCACAGTGGAAGCATTTAACAAAATCCTAGAGAATGCGCTGACAAAGATCTGTAACATCAACAGGGATGATTGGGACCTCAAAGTACCAGCAGTATTATCATCCTACAGGAATACGTGCAAAAATTTGACAGGGAACACACCATTTACATTGGTATATGGCCAAGAAGCAATGGTGCCATTAGAATTCTTAGTACCAATCTTGCACGTAGAAGTAATTACACAAATGACAGAATGAGGTGCAGTACAGGAGAGACTAAACCAGTTAATGACCATGGAGGAAGAAAAAATATTAGCAGGATTTCACCAACAAGTTCAGAAAGCAAGGGACAAAGCTTGGCATGATAGACACATCAAGAAGAAAACTTTTAAGGAAGGAGATCTAGTATTAATGTATGATAGAAAATCGTTGCAGCACCCAGGAAAGCTAAGAATGCACTGGCTATGACCGTATGAAGTAAAAGATTTCATAGATGGAGGAGTTGTATAGTTGAGAGACTTATCAAGTGCAGAACTCAGAGGGATGATCAATGGGAGCTGGCTGAAGTTTTACAAGGATAGTCGACCACCCATCGCGTAGTAAAAAAAAAAAACCAGAATGTTAAATAGGACCAACAGAGGCAAAGTGTGTCGAAAGAAGAAAGAGCACGCATACTTAGGAACACAAACCCAGATAGGATGAGGTTAAAGGCCATGTAAAAATGGAAACAAGAGGGAAACAGAAAGACACCAAAATCACTATGAAAAGACGGAGGTATACGAAATTAAATGACAGAAAGGACCGATGGGATGCCACATTAATCGCGCCAACTGGAGATGTCAAGGAAAAGTAATGGAAAGTATGAAAGAGTTGGAGATGCATTGAACCCATAATTAAGGAAGTGTCCTTGACAAGCTTCATGTGAAGCCCATACAACACACGGACGCGGGAGCAAAGAGTTCATTTGCAAAAAGAGAACAAACAGAGAGCGATAGAGGCTAAGGAACACATAACGGAATTTACAGAGGTCACAGAGACCATTCAAACTTAGCAAACATTCGACATTCACCACAATGGCACCACCAAAGCAAGCAGAAGCTAGTCAGAGTGCTAGACAACCCAGAGTTAGAACCAGGTCACAGGTACACTTGGAAGAAGGTGAACAGCAGTTGTCAGAGATCGGTAATGTTGACGAAATCCCATCCCCGGACACAACATCGGTGAACCCCACACATGTAGTGGAAGAAACCCAACAGCCAGCACCGGAGGGCACAAATATAGATAGACTAGCAGAGGTACAGGAGCAACAAAACCAGGACGTAGAAACTCTGAAGGAGGTGCAACCAAAGAACAATGAAGAAGATTTGAAAGTCAATGGAAAGGTGACAAGTCAAGAAGCAGCAATCAAACCAAATTCTGAAACACAATCGGGAGTTGTTGGAACCTTGAGCCAGCCACCACCACCGAAGAAATACAAGCAGCAGGTACCTATGCCACCTTGGAAGCAACCCATCATAGCTCGTGTTCTACCACGTATACCAGATGGGGTGCAGGTGAATCCAGACCTGTTGGTCATATAAAGAAGCTCAAATATTCGGATCACAATGTAGCAGACACAGACAAGTTTACAGAATTTGCAAAGAGAGTATACTTGGAGACTGTAGGTGTAAATCCGATTGGGGAACCGATTGATCAGCCACTCCAATAGGTAACAGAGTTGGAGAAAACAAGAATTTTAGGTCTGTTGGATATACCACATTTTGGCAGAGGTCAGTACACAAGTGGTTGCGTCAAACAATTGTTAGCAGTCACACATGGCGGAGACATTTGGTTGGATAAGCTCGTCTCCATAAACATAGAACTTATTGCGCACATAACAGGGTTGCCATCTCGGGGCATGGATCTCATGCAATTCCTCGATGATAAGACAAAGGAGAAAGCGCTTGTAGAGGAGATGAAGAAGAAATATGATACTGATAGGGGGACACGAGGCATCATCATTAAGAGGATCAATGATGTCGCAACACAAATGGGTGCAAAAATATTAGCCTGTAAACTGCTGAGAAAATTCCGCAGGGAGGAAGTTTCAGTTGGGGTTGTCACAGTTGCAACTCAATGCACTGACAAAGACTGCAATGATGCATAGGATCTCAGGACAGAATTTCACTACTCATGGATAATCATGTTGATAGACGTCGTAGGATGGAAGGATCCGAGTTACACATTCTTCAGCACCAAACCCAAGCTGAATTACGGAGAAAGGTATTTATCACTTGATGTCGCGCCAGATGTCAAACACAATAAAATGAACACAGTTGCATTCGAAGGATGCCTTCGCGACCTGCAGAAAGCCATATCCAATATGTGGAGGATCACACCACAATCTATCGCGCAATATCAGGACATCACCAACTTCAAGGCCACATGACATGCGATCTGGATACAGGCACGAAAGGACCCCGATAAGCAGTGGCTACAAATGCGCTATTGTATCAAAGAAGGAGACATTGATATGGTGATCAAAGACTGGGAAGACGAGTGGAAGATTCTAGTCCTCACCCAAGACTTGTCGAAAAGGACAGTGGAAGAGGAGGCGGCGCAGGAAGAAACACAACCTCAAAAAATCCCAGTGCCCAAGAAACAGAGGATAGGCCAGACAAAGACAAATCAGACAGGCAAAGGAAGAGCTAAGACAGGGACCCAGAAGGGGACAAAGAACACTACGCAGTCGGCTCAAGGGCAGCAGAAATAGTCTGAGGCAGTGAAGGGGACCGCATCAAATCCTAACTCACAGGAACTGGGTGGGAATAAGAGGTCAGCCACACATATAGGAGGAGCGCACAAGAAGATGAAGGTGCAAAGAACACCGCCAGAATATACAATCATGAACGATGATGGGGGAATGATATCCCGAATGGTCTAGGATTGTCTAGCTGAGGATTTTGACAATGTTGTGCACCACAAGGACATGATTCAAGAGGAGCTGGAAGACATGCGGTAGTTCCTCAAGAAAATCGGGGAAGTGTACACAGCAGGAAGCAGCATGGGAACAGGGCCATCAGCATTGCAAACAGAGGAAAGATTGGAAGAAGTCAAGCATGATACACTTCATACAATACCGCAACCAAGAACAACATTCCACATCACACCTAGTATGTTGTGTATGGATGAGATCGTGGGGTAGACACCCCTGAAGGACTTATCCAAAATCCAATTGGTATTGTCGCGGATACCATCCAAGGCTCTACACAAATTGCAGGTGATCATTACCCATGAGGTGCAGTCTCGTGCACGCACAGACTTAGCCGAATTGCAGGAGGCAACAGAGAAGCAGGATGCACTGGAAATATTATTTGAGCAGGCTAAGTTCGAGACCCAAGAGGAAAGGGAGCGCGAGAATGGATTAGAGAATAAAGTCGGAGGAACATACGAGAAGATTCCAAAGACCGCACAGATGGATGAAATCACAGCAGTAGAAAAGATTGATCAAATTGCGCAGGAAATCGATCAATATCAGAAGGAGATCGAGAATATTTGGGAGTAGCTCACACCCACTAATCCACTGGCAGTAAAGGAGCAAAGGAAGCAGGAAGCAGTAGAACAACTACAAGAGATAGAGCGACAGGTTAGCACAGCAGTTGACTTGTTTGAGAATGCAGCGTGGCTTTGGACAAAGCTAGAGGAGGATCAAAAAATACAGAAGTGGGATAAGGAATAAGAAAGGATAAGCGCAGTTATCTAGGACCTCAAGTAGAGGTAGAAGACAATGTCCATCACTGAGCACATCAAAGGGGCGCAGGACATGAAGAAATTGTAGGCATAACTCACCGTTTCACAAACACAGAAGAAGGAGTGTCGGGCTCAAATGGAACCATTTCAAGAGTGGGAAGTCGAAGTCTTAGTAGAGGTAGAGGAATCCAAGACACATATAGCACAAACCCAGGAAAAGTGCGTGGAATTGGTCAAGGAAAAAATTGCAGCCCATATAGTGGACACACTCAAGGAGAAGACTGCACAGGCGCAGACACAGGCAGCAAAGCTCCAAGAGAAGTTCCAGGCGGTCAGCAGGGAGATCAAAGATTTGTGTTAGGTGGCTCGGGATGAGCCACTTGTCAATGTTGGGGGCATGTTGAAAGCAGATCAAAGCCAAAAATCAAGGCGATTTTGGGAAAGAAAGCATGCACGAGGAAAGCGACAACTGTAAGGAAGAAAAGCATGCATGCATGCAGGGAAGACCTAACGATGGTAGGGTTAGGGTTTTGGTAATATATTGTAATGGCTGAAGAGCCAGAAAATATATAAATATCGATACTTAGGTATCATATGGGTTTCGGTTCGGAGTATTATCGATTTTAGCTAGTTATCTATGATTAGTTGCGATATGTAATCTTTTGTTGTATGACCTAATTTTGTAAGTTGTTGAGATGAAGAGGGTCATAGGCTTAGGAGCCTGGTATGATCTAGTCCACCTCATATAAATCTTACCCAACGAAGAAGATTTGTAGCACGCACGACACTATAGATGCGGAAATACTATAATAAAAGAGTCGAGAGCTAGATCTTTGTGGACGTAGCCCGGGAGGGGGGTGAACCATGGTAACATCTATGTTATGTCATGAATGCATGCATATATTTATCTTGACTTTGGCCACTATGTAAGATAGAGGCATCCATGCCTCTGAAGATATGGAGTAGTCATTTTCCCCATACAATCGGCAGATTAGAGCCATCAGGTAGATGTACGTATCCCTTAAGTTGGTCATCTGGTACCAGCCAAAGCTCCGGTTGGTGTACTTCTTATCTTCTATCCACCATGAGGCCATCAGTCAGCTAGTGTCATGGCACTCATAGAATTTCACAATGAAATTTGTATTCAGCCGCTCCTCGGGGTCTCAAAGTTTGTAATATTTATGGACCTCCACCGGAAGGAACACTCCGACACACTCGCCATTGTTCTCATTAATCAAACATTTTTGTGTGTCTGTGTGGTCAATGAGCCAGTTCAGGTGTTCCATGTAGGGGAACACTAGATTTTTGTTTGCTACCATGTGCAGGTATGATCTTCGGATATTTGGAAAAACTTCATCGTCAAGCGCTTTCACATCTGGGTCACTTCGCAGGACATATTCCGAGAATTCTTCCTGGCTGATCTTCTTGAAGAGTTCCCCCCAATGTGGGAGTACCGCCTTGGTCCCTATGCCTTCCTCTATGTCTCCAAATGTCGGAGGTTGACCTAAAACCTTCTTTGTAGATGTCCTGATGACTGGTTCCGGCCTTGGAGTAAATTCTAATTGTTTTTCAGCCCCTAGAGAAGAGCCTTCTCCTACCTCTGGTTATTTTAGCTTTGGCGCCCTCGGTGATCACCTAGTGGTCATATTTCTTGGAGGCATTGTTTCTGCAATCGAAAAAAATCCTTTAGAGACTACGTATAGAGAAACACTGGATAAAATATATATATGAAGTGTAAGCATAAAAATCCACAGACTAGTACATACCTGTACAGCTTGCTAAACCTGGTTATTTGATACTCACGGGATCTCTGCAGGTTTTGAATTGCTCGTTTCGCTTCTCCAGATGCTCTGAAACTCCTTTGCATGCATAATGGTTTCGTTTACAATGGCTCAAAAGAATTTAAACTGAGGAAGAACTTACCTTGTCATATCAACCATTTAATCTGGGTGATGAGTGGAATTCAAACAAATATGTCGTCGAATCTCTACAATTTAAATTCATCGTGGGTTGATGGCGGAGGCACGAAGGGTGATGTGTTCTATTGGTAATTTCAAACAACTGTTTTGATTCGCACGCGAAGTAGAAACTAATGCGAGATTTGGAATTAATTAGTCCCCTAAATGCTTTGAATCTAATCGTATCTAGCGCTAAAACATCCCATTGTATCTCTTTCTCAGTGGGAGGATCGGGGATTGGGGATGTGCCATGAACATTTTTGTTGATATCCTTCTGCGAAAAACCTTTGACGTCGATCGATTTCATCGTTTGGTGCTGATGTGGAAAAACTGACTCGGATATGCGACTTGGACCTAGGGGACCAAGAATGACTCAGGGTTAATATAGACCATACAGTTTCTTGAATCTAGAAAAGACACGTGGCATTGAAGACCGGTGACTTAATTCATGTGTATTAGTTGGAGTCGGGACTTTCTTCAATTTGTGCATTCTAAAATAAACCTGGGCTCGTCAATTTCTGAAAAGGTATCGAGGGTCAACGATCGGGGATTAACCTATTGTGTGTTTTTCTTTGGAATAACTTCCTAAAAAACACCTGATGTTGAAATGCTTCAGGAATCGGCGATCAGGGAAAACTTTGTAGCGTGGTCAGAATGTTTGTCGCGATTCAATCTTCTCTGATTCCGACAAGCGTGTTGGGTATCAGCTATCAACGATGTTGTTTCTTTCTTTTTTAACGTTTACTCTCTTCACCTTTTACCGATGCCAAAGGGTATTGACTATCGGCAATGTTTGTATGTCATAATTTGTCGTGAAACAAAACTTCCTTTCATCGATATTGGTGAGGATCGTCATTCAACGATTGGGGTTTTTCGAGTGATTATTTTTTACCTCTTAATTCCTTCCGATGTCGAATCTTGTGAGCGTCGAGTGACGTGTTTTGGCTGTTGGTTCCTTATTTAAGTGTTAATCCTCTTTAATTCATGGGGTTTCATAAATTTATACAAACCTGACAAGCTAATGAGAGTCAAGAGAACAAGAAAATACAAAACATTTCTCCTAAGGAAACCGAATTCAGACGCAAAGATCAAGTGGTACCCAAAAAGTGAAAAATTGACATAGGCTTTTTAGGGTGTGTTGAGTGCTCAACAGGAAGTAAGAGGAATTTTCGGTTTGCCTCTATCTTATGTAGTTTCTTCCTCGAGCGGGTTCCAGGCTTGGGACCTATATCTTGATTAATTGAGTTGGTTGTCATTGATGTCAACCCTTGAAGAAAGTCGGGTAACGAATTCTGGTAGCACAAAGGTTTGGGTAATGGACCCAAGTTTGTTGGATGGATAATGGTATGAGTTTTGAAATATTTTTAGGTAAGACTATTCTAGATGGATAGTACATGTCATGCCATTTCTGATGGTGTGTGGAACGTCACATAACTCCTCACAGTTAGAGAGTTATGGCCATGTGAAGTTGGAGAACCCTCATGAGTCATCTAGAAGCCCTAAAATGTTAAAGTAGTCAAAGTGTTTGCAAAGAAGAAATTATTTAAATAATAAAGTGAAGTGATGAGTGTACTATAATTCAAAGAGGATGCAAAATAATAAATTTAATGGATAACTCCCTAAAATAAGTGTTGGCACAGGGGCAGACCCAGGGTTCAACGCTACAACGGCGCACCAACAAAACCCTAACTACCGGCCCTTTTGGCAACACCTATGAAGCAGATGAAGTCTCACTCGAGGTAGAGGCAAGGGTGGTTGCAGGACTCAGATGTCTGCAACCTTAGCTGGGACACAGATCTATGATTCTAACACTTAACAAAGCACTCAGCAGTTAACATTCATTAGTCTTTAACCCTTTATTCACATCGCAACTAAAACCCTAATTACATAACAGCGAGTATTCATTCATATCTAAGGTATTTAAACACTAATCATATGTACACAAGTCATATATAACATCCATCCATATCATTAAGCACTAAGAATCAACATATCTATCTATCATTCATCTATATTAAAGCACTAAGCAAGTAAATACATAAACACATCAATATGTCGCACAAATCATAGCAACACAGCATGTACATGGTTCACCCCCACCCTGGGGCTACATCCACCAACTCTTCTCTTCTTTATTATCTTTGGTCAAGCTTCTTACACGCACATAGCATCCAAGTCCTACTCCGCAGAAGACAGGAGATCTTCGCACACTCCGCCAGATCCTCCTTCTTCTAGCTAGGGTACAACACCAAGCCTTCACACGGTCTCTTACAGTTACTTGCACTAGCCTTGCAAGCCTTAGACAGTATGCACAAATCCCTTACTACTCTTGATCACATAGATCCAACTCTATCACTTAGCACTTTCAATCACATAGATTCCCCCTTCCTTATATTGCTTAGACTTCTATTTATACATTAAAAAATAGGCCTAAACATGGGTAAACCCTTGGGCCGACATCCCATACCCATTACATAATCTTGAATCCCAAAAAGGGCCCTAAAAGGGGCCGATATCACACTATATCCACTTCATCTTGCGCTCTGCCTTCGACAGCTTGTCGAAGTCCCAAAATCATGTCAAACATGACCAAGAATCCTCAAAACTTGGTCAAGGGCCAACAGGCCCCCAACACTCACCTGGGACTCATCCCGAGTCACTCTGATCTGATTAGTTCTACTTCAAAATCATCGAGCTTGGCTCCAACTACTTCGAATTGTTGTTGTGCTACGGCCTCATGTTCAGCAAACTCTTGTATGACTGCTTCATTGACAAGTCCCTCTAGGAGTTGTTCAGCTGTAGTGACGACTTGCTCCAGTTCTGCTCCTCGACCTTCAATCTCTGTGAACAGTTGGTAAGCCTCATCCTGTATAGGTTGGATCCTCTGAGTTACTTCCATAATTTTGCTTTGAATAGTGTGGACCTATTGCTTGGTAGTGCGCTTCTCTTGGGATCGCTTCATTCTTTCCACAGATGACAAGGGCTTCAATTACGCATGTATTGTCTCTACTTGCTGCTTTGCTTCCTGTAGTTGTGATTCGAGTGCCTTCAATTATGGATTGTCAGTGACTCGCTCATACGTGTGGGCACTACGATCACTCAATTGTTTGCATTCCAGGGCAAGGACTTTTATTCTTTCAACCGCGCTTCGAGCAGTTTCTTCTCTTTGATCCCTTACATCATGTGCGGTGTCTGGTACGGTGTGGAGCTCTAAGTCTGTTATTCGTTGTTGTATCTGTTGGATGGCTTCTGCGAGTTGCTCTACTTGATGCATGACTCAGTCTTCTACATGTGGTTCTAATCCTGTCACAGAGTGGGGTGCTATGTTGACTTCTTCTTTCACTTCGAGTTGCTCTGCAAGCAACTTTTCTTTTTCTTGTTGCATATGTGCTTTCTCTTCTTCAAAATTTGCTTGGAGAGCAATCGTCTCTTATTCTGCAACTCTACGTTGTTCTACAATTATTCCTTACACTTGCTTCAAGGCCTGGGTGTCATGTTCTATTTCTTCTTGTGTGCGATGAAGGTGAGCTTCAACCGCATCAGCTAGTCGGCAGAGTTGGGCTGGTTCATCTCCCAACTCTAGTTCTCCTGATGGCAGGGGTGCAGTGGACACTGCGCGGATGGACTAAAGGGCCTATTGTACCCCTCAGAATTTGACCTTAATTATGTCATACATTTCCTCCGGGTTAGCTTCTTGTTTCTCCACAATTTCCAGTGAAGTGTCATTTAGGGATGCTATGATGAAGTCAAAATCATCGGTAGTGAGCATAATCTTCATCTTGGTCACAGTGGCTCTTGATTTCTTCTGGGAAGAAGGTTTTGGGGGAGAAACCTTCCTCTTCTTCAGGGGATCGGTCTCATCTCTAGGTGGTGTTACTTTGCCTTGCTTATGTTCAGCTCCTTTGTCATCTATCTCTTCATCATCACCCCCTCGGTCAGGTGATACGAAAGTAGTCTTTCCTAAGGCGCTAATTAGTATTGGACCTCTTCGGTCTTCTTTTTTTTGTTGGGTCTGGGTGTATCATGTTCTATGTGCGTGGTCTCTGGGCTGTTAGGGTCAGACATCTCTACAGGGTCTACTGGAATAAGGAGGTTTGTTGACCAGTCCTTAATGATCTCCTCAACGTCCTCTTCTGTGAATTTGTAGTATGACTGAAGCTACTCCTTATGTTCATCGGCTCACGATGTAAGGTATATGAAGTGTCGATCTGCGCAGAACTTCATCGGGAGTCAGAACCTCTGTAGGGTGTTCGGATTCATGCGAGGTTTAGCTTCGATGTCTCACTTCAGTTGAAGGTAATATGTGTGAAAAACAACGTTCAACTGCCACTGTTTGTTCATATCACTCGAGTACCAGAGTGTGGTGAACTCGCAGCAAGCGGCTCAAATGGTTCAATATCCAGAAAGGTCGCACCTTCTGGCATCTCCCAGGAAACAAAGGCAATGAAGATCAGGAACTAGCTAAAGTGAAACTCGTAGCCCTGATCATGTGCTTCGCGGCAGTCTAGTTCCAACTGATTAACTAGGTACTTCACCTAGTACATTTTTAGACCTTCCACACACTTCCCTGCAAGGTCAACGACAAAGCCTGTGACCTGTGTGGGTCAATTCTTCCTTACTAAATTTTCGGCTATTAACTGGCAGGTTAGGCGCACTGCACCATTCTGGATGGAGGCTACCTTGTAGGCTTGCATCCCCTTTTCAAAATCTCCATATGTATCCTTGATCTTCTGTGCTAGTGCAGGATCTGTGGATTTTCCTGGATAGAACTCCTGCGGGTCGAGTCCTTGCATAACCCTATGAATCAACGTCAGATCGACTATGATATGGTGGTCTAGCCATAAGTAGCCACCATGGTAACATGAAAGCAATAGATTAACACGGGCGTTGACTTCTTGGTGCATTCTGAACTGCAGTATTTTCATTACATTTAATAGGGTTGACTGTGCGAGGTTCATCATCCACGGCTGGGGGATTATCTTTGATTTCTTCCCCTTCATCCCGGTTAGGTATTTATATGGGGTGAGCATACTATATTTCTTGCGATCTCCGAGGTTTAAGTCACTGAACTTCAACGTTGTGATATTTTATTGTTACGCTCGAACTGTGCGTATCCCCTTTGGGAGGTACGCAGTAACCATGTGTACTCAAAATCTCTTAGCACACTATCTCGACTCACCGCACTGGCCAGAAGTGGTATGTAGTCAGGAAATATGGCTGGGATCAGCTTCGCATTTCTTAGTTCATCTCTGTGTTTGGTTCTCTTTTTCATTGATGGTCGGGATGGTCCGGCTCCGTGAGTAGTTGACGGAGAGGTTTGCACTCCTCTCATCGATGACGCTTGTACACCCACAGACGTCACTCTTTCAGACATGACTCTCTCAATCATGAGGTCGATGAGTACTTCCTTCACAAACTCTTTGATTGCGCTAAGTTCTTCGAACATACACACTCATGGTTGAATATATCGGGTTCAAAGAGTAACTGCTCAATGAAATGGGATGGATGTCAATAGCACGATGATCACTGTGCAAAATCAACTATTCTGCGGGCTCATTTAGTCACGGTTGGAAAAAGTGTTCTGGTTGAGTGGCACGACGGGATAAATAGATAACTCGGCAATGGATCTCTTGCAACGGTTGAGAAACCTTCATTAACTTAGTTATGTATGTTATGGCGTAGTCCCAACGGTCTGGTGGCGAACTTTCTGACCATAAATTCCTTTCTACCCATTCGGGTTGTCGTTCGAATGGTTATAATGTTTCCAATGGCTATATTGCTTCGCCATGGCAAAGTTCCATGTGACGCAGTTCTGATATCCCGGCGAAGTTCCAATTTTGTAAATTTTCCTTCTGTGAAGTTCCCTTTGGAACCTTCTATAACTTTTCGATCTTAGCTCTCTTCTTACTTAGTTTTCTATCCTTTTTTCCAGCGATCTTCGTCTCGGAATTCCTTTTTCCATTCTGATTCTTATCTTCTTTTGGCAGAGTAACTTCGTGTTGTTGAGATTCTTTCCTAGAAATCAGAGGTAACACTTCATTTGTATCTGGAATAGGTACTTCAGTCTTATGTGGGTCTTCTAGTGTTCTTCCCACTTCAACATCCAAGTCTCTAGTTTTAAATAGCTTTGCTCGGTTCTCCTATTCTTCAATCAAGTGTGCAATCCTCCTAGTCATGAAATATTTCAACTCTTGCTTCTTTTGTTCTAAGACTTCTTCTTCTTTCCTTCTGGCTTGGTCTCCTTCAAATCAAGGTTTTCCTAGTAACATAGCAAATAGAGCGTTGTTCTCAATAAATTTAACAAATTCAAATTCTTCCTCTGTCGAAGTTCCATGAGCACTCATAGATATCTGGGTAAGTCTTCCCCATAGGGTTATCATCTTTCCTCTGAGTAATCCTATTCCTCCCAATTAAGGAATCATAACAGGCTCCCCTAAAAGTTTCCAATTTCTTTCTGTCATGATATTCACATGTGTTTCCTCATCCAGAACACAATCAATGTCGAAGTCTCCTACTCTTGTTTCAATGCACTCATTTTCTTTGAATATATCTGATAAGATGATATGTCGGTGGTCATTCATAGTTTCTTTCATCTGTAGCAATACTTTTTCTGATTCTTTATGGGGTTCTGTCACAATCTCATGGGGTTCTGCCATAATCTCAGTTGCTTGACCTTTCTCGTGGTCTTCTTGTCTCATATTCATCCTTTCAACCTTATCAATCATTCTAGGGCAATCCAATACTTCATGGTCCATAGCTTTGCAACATAGGCAACTAGGTATTCTACCAGGGCATTCCTTAGCCAGATGTCCCGGTATTCTACAACTGTAACAAAGGGTTAATCCTCTCTTTATTTTAAATGATCCCCAACCTCTCATGTATTGCGCGCTAGGATCAAGGTAGCTAACCTGCAACAAATTCTTTCTAGGGTCCTACATCCATTTGTTAGTCCAAACATTCTCTCTATGCATAGGTATAACATATCTTTCACTATTCTTATCAGATCTACTCATACCTAATCTTGTTTCTTCTATCAGTGCCCTAGTTTTCAAGCTAGTACAAATCTTATCAAACATACCAAGATCCATACTTTAGAAACAAAAATTTCCACTAATCTTATCTTCAGCAGAGCACAAATCTTCCAGATCTAAAACTTTTCACTATCCTTATCTTTATAAGAGAAAAAGTGTTCAGATCGTACCTCTTTTATTCAGATCAAACTTATTTTCTTAGCACAGAGATTCATAGATCGAGTAGAATATTGTGCACCAGAGCGACAGATCTACGCATAGAGCTTTCACAATTTCAGGTCAGATCTTCACACAAAGCTTCTTCTTCCTCAGTTCCTAGCAATCACAATTTCAGGTCCCAGCAATGGAACCATTTGTTGGCACAGGAGCAGACCTAGGGTTCAACACTACAACAATGCACCAACAAAACCCTAACTATCGGCCCTTTCGGCAACACCTGCGAAGCATATGAAGTCTCACCCGAGGTAGAGGCAGGGGTGGTTGCAAGACTCAGATGTCTGCAACCTTAGTTGGGACACAGATCTGTGATTCTAAGACTTAATAAAGCACTCAGTAGTTAACATTCATTAGTCTTTAACCCTTTATTCACATCGCAAGTAAGACCCTAATTACATAACAACGCAGTATTCATTCAAATCTAAGGTATTAAGCACTAAGCATATGTACACAAGTGAGATCTAACATCCATCCATATCATTAAACATTAAGCATCAACAGATCTATCTATCATTCATCTATATTAAATATCATACATTAAATTGATGCATATTGTTGTGTTGCTATTTAATATGTTGTGTTTCTATGCTTTGTGCGACGTCGCACAAAGATCTATCTATCATTCATCTACATTAAATACCATATATTAAATACCATACAAAAGTCAGATCTAACATCCATCCATATCATTAAGCACTAAGCATCAATAGCATCAATAAAATCCATCCATATCAATATGTCACACAAAGCATAGCGACACAGCATGTGCGTGGTTCACCCCCACCCTGGGGCTATGTCCACCAAATATTCTCTTCTTTATTATCTTTGGTCAAGCTTCTTACAAGCACATAGCATCCAAGTCCTACTCCACAGAAGACAAGAGATCTACGTGCACTCTGCCAAATCCTCCTTCTTCTAGCTAGGGTACAGCACCAAGCCTTCACACAGTCTCTTACAGTTACTTGCACTAGCCTTGCAAGCCTCACACAGTATGCACAAAGCACTTACAACTCTTGATCACATAGATCCAACTCTAGCACTTAGCATTTTCGATCACATAGATGCCCCCTTCCTTACATTGCTTATATTTCTATTTATACATTACAAAATAGACCTAAACATGGGTAAACCCATGGGTCGACATCACATACCCATTACATAATCCCAAATCCCAAAAAGGGCCCTAAAAGGGGTCGAGATCCCACGATCTCTGCTTTGTCTTGCGCTCTGCCTTCGACAGCCTATCGAAGTCCCAAAATTAGGTCAAACATGAGCAAGAATCCTCAAAGCTTGGTCAAGGGCCAACAATAAGAAAAGTGGTTTGAGAGATTTTAGAAGGTAAATAATAAAGTGGTGATGAGTGTACTATAAGTCAAAGTGGATACAAAAGAAATTATTTAAATAATAAAGTTAATGGAAAAATTACTAAGTGGACAAGTGGTTAGAAGTTGGTTGACCCTAAAATAAGGAAAGTGGGTTAAGATGGTTAAAAGGTAACCCCTTGAGGAAGATACATGAAAGTATAAATAAGAGGCAAGGCTCTCTCATTTTAATCACACTTGAATATCATTGAATATTTATTTTTTGAAAGGTTATATGGGCAAGTATTATTGATAGAGAAAAATTGCAGCAGAAAAAGTGTGGCAAGAAAACTGCAGCAAAAAAAGTGTAGCAGGAAAACTGCGGAAGAAAAATCGGGGAAGAAAAATCACGGCGGAAAAAGTGCAGCAGAAAAATCGCGGCAGAAAAAGTGAGGCAGAAAAATCGTGGCATAAAAAGTGTGGTAGAAAAATCACGGCAGAAAAAGTGAGGCAGAAAAATCACGGCAGCAACATGGTTGGGGGTTATTTATGAGAGATATGACACATCTTGTTTGAGATATGTTTTGTGATCTAGGTTTTATCTCTTGAGATGGTATTGGATGTTCAGTATTGCTGCATATATCAGATTTGTTGAGGGATACAATTGGTATTTTGTTGTTAGTATTTGGCATATGGGTATTGGTCTTTTGGTTGTGATGTGTTGTTGAATTTGTTGGTTTATCTTGAGGCTACATATCAGTGAGGTTGTGGCATGTGGTTTGATGTACGAGTTTATGGTATTTGGTTTATGGATAGAGTGATGAATTGTTAGATAACTTTTTATGGTTATATTGGTGTATGTCTTTGGTATATGGTTGAGGCAAATGTTGAGTACATGGTTGAGACAAGTAGTTGATGAGTTGGCACATACATGAGGTGTATAATTCATGATTTGGCACATACATGAGGTGTATAGTTGATGATGTTGGTACATCTTGATGATTCAAGGTTAATGCATGGTTGATTCATGGTACATGTTGGTTCAGGTTATTGGTACAATTTGTTTGGTGCAAATTGATTTGTACAGGTTGTTATAGGTTATTGGTACAGGTTGATAGTGACAATTTGACAATGGAAGTGGTTGATTTAGTGACAGTGACAGGTTGTCTACATTTGGCATTTATATTTTAGGGCAGATGGATGGGGCAAGGACAAGTGGTTATAGTCGGAGAACTTAGGGGGTTGTAGCCTCCTTCTATTTGTAGCCAGAGAATTGGGGAGTTGGAGCTTCCTTCGGGTTGTAGCCTGAGAAACTAGGGGGTTGGAGCCTCCTTCCAGTTGCAGCTGGAAAACAAAGGAAGTTGGTGCTTCCAATGAATGTAATTTTTCAAGACATATAAGAAAAAGCATTATGTGTTTTTCTCCCACTTTGGGTTTCCACGTAAAAACATTGGTGTACTTTGTATGTGTGTTATTGCTCATTTTATCATTGTTTATTTACTCTGTAACTATTGGATGATAATGCTACATTGATATAAAACTTGCATTTTTTGTGAAAAAATATTACATTGCTCTATTACTAATTCACCCCCCCTTCTCAGTAATCCAACAATTGGTATCAAATCGGGTTCCTTCAGAAATTAGTTTAACCACTGAAAGGAAGATCATGGAGAGCAACAACTTGTTTAAAAATGGAATACCACAGTTTGATGGGTAGAAGTATGCATTTTGGAGCATAAGGATGAAGGCATATATACGGGCACAAGGATTTGAAATTTGGCAATCAATTGTAGATGGATACACAGTACCAGCAATTCCACCAACAAATGACAAAGCAGTGAAACTCGGTCAGAATAATTCCAAAGCCACAAATTCACTTCTAAATGGTCTTAGTGAAATGGTATTCACCAAAGTTGCACATTGTAAATCTGCTAAAGAGATTTGGGACAAACTTTGAAATATTTATGAAGGAGATTCAAAAGTCAAAGCAGCAAAGCTTCAAACTTATAGAGGTCAGTTCAAACAACTTAAGATGAAGGAAGATGAGAATATTGCAGCTTACTTTTTACGAGTTGATGAAACAATAAATGCAATAATAGGATTGGGAGAAGAAATCAAAGAATCTGTTATTGTTCAAAAGGTACTAAGATCTCTTCCTATGAGATTTCACCCTAAGATATCAGCACTAGAAGAAAGAGAAGATCTAAACTCAATAAGCATCGATGAATTACATGGAATCTTCACAGCATATGAAATGAGAACTGAACAGGAAAATCCAGATACAAAAGAAGCAGCCTTCAAAGCATCCAAAAAGTCAAAGCAAAAATAAAAAGAACTTAGTAGCAACAGTGATGTCTTGGAAGATGATGAAGAAGTGGCCAACTTTGTCAAAATATTGAACAAGGAAACCAACAGCAGGTATAGAGGTAATCTTCCTTTGATTTGTTTTAATTGTGATGGTATTGATCATTTTGCTAACAAATTTTCTCATAAGAAAAAAATAAATGATGAAGGTTACTCAAATAGAAAACAAACATATAAAGGAAAAATAACCACAAAGAAAGTTTTCAAGAAAAGCTTATGCACCAAAGAAGGCATCTCATCATCAGATGAAGATGAAGTTAGCGACATTAAGACAGAAAGAGTTATATTCATGGCAGTAGAAGACTCTGATAAAGAAGACTCTGAAGAAGAATATGAAGAATCCGAAGAAGAATATGAAGAGGCAAAAGTTGACTACTAAGAAGAATTGATGTGTGTCATAGAAGTTATCAGAAAAGAAAAGAAGAAAAACAAGAAACTACAAGTAGAACTAGACAAGAAAGAAGACACTCAAGAACTAGAACAAATGATCACAAATTTGAAGGTTCAAATAAAAGAAAATATAAGAATTGAAGAAACACTAAAAGAACAGCTAGAAGAAAAAGACAGGATCATTGGAAATTTGGAAGCAGAGATTGTCACATTAAGAAAGGATCTTCAAAAGAAAAATATGCAAAACAACAAAAAAAAAATTGGATGACATTATCAACAGTTAAAAACTTCATCATGACAAGTACATACTTGGATACAATCAGACAGAAAAGGGATCAAGCTATAAAACAACAGAGCAAGAAACATATCCAAAAATCTATGCAGAAACAATCAAAGGGGATAGGAAGATCTACAAGGAAGATTACAGGGACACTCCTCCACCGAGAAGATTCATATTTCAGAATGACCAACCGACAAATAGGCCTCAGGAAGAAGAAGAATTCATAAGAGTGTCTCCTTTCAGAATATATTCAACTCCCAGGTATCAAACTATTTTTTCTGGTTTATGTTATACATGTAATAATTTTGGACATAAAGCTATGAATTGCAAAGCTAACAACAGGTACATAAACAACTTTGAAAGTCATACACAAAAGGGTTATCCAAGAAGGCCTATTGAAACACAGAGAAGAAGTTACAACAGGTTTGAATCTTTGAGCACTGAAGTGGAATGTTACAAATGTAACAAATTTGGACACATGGCCAAATATTGCAGAATGACAGTCCCTCCTAGAGAACCGCAACTGAATAAAAACAATCATAGACAGGAACCTTAAAAAAGGACATGGATAAGAAAGCAGAATCAGTATAGCAATGAAGAATGCACACTCGCTCTACAAGATAAGCAGAAGAAACGTGGTTGGTATGTTGACAGTGGTTGTTAAAAACACATGATAGGTGATAGAGATAGGTTTATTACATTAAGAAAGGAAAGATATGGATTAGTCTCCTTCGGAAATGATGATTCAGCTAAAATCATTAGAAAAGGCACAGTCAGAATTTGGAGCAAGAATCACAAGGCAGAAAATGTTCTACTAGTAGAAGATATGAAACATAATCTTTTAAGTGTGAGTCAAATGTGTAACCAAGGTCATAAAGTTACTTTTGATTCACAAAAGTGTGAGATAAGAAAATAAGGTTCAGGAAAATTGATTGCTACAACTGTGAGAACTTCAAACAACATATACGTGTTAAGTGAAATTGGAAATGAAAAGTGTTGTCTAGGAAAGGAAGATGAAAGTTGGATATGGCACAAAAGAATGGGTTACATACATTTTGATAACCTTGTCAAAGTCAGCAAAAGATAAGCAGTCGGAGAAATGCCCCAGATCACAAAACCAACCAACACTTTATGCAAGCATTGTCAACAAGGAAAGCAAACAAAGACCAGGTTCAAATCAAAGGAATATTCAACAACAAGATCATTGGAAATTGTGCATATTGATCTAGTTGGACCAACTACAACAAAGGGTTTAAAAGGTGAGAAATATTTTATGTTATTAGTTGATGATTATACAAGAATAACTATAGTTTGTTTTCTCAAGAATAAGTCAAAAGCTTTTGAAAACTCCAATATCTACAAGGAAATGGTTGAAAATGAAATGGATTCAAAAATCAAATGCTTGAGATATGATAATAGAGGAGAGTTCACTTCAAAGGAATTTATAGACTACTGCAACAGTCATGGAATAAAAAGACAATTCTTTGTTGCTAGGACACCTCAACAGAATGGAGTTGTTGAAAGAAAGAATAGGATAGTACAAGAAATGGCTCGAACAATACTAATGGATTCCAAATTGATAGATATTTTTTGGACACATGCAGTGCATACAACAATTCACATTCAAAATAGAGTAATGCTCATAGACAACACTGAAAAAGCTCCCTACAAGCTATGGAAAGGAAGACCACCAAATGTGAAACACTTCAGAGTTTTTGGAAGAAAATGCTACATCAAAAGGGAAGATGGCAGAATGGGAAAGTTTGACTCTCGTGTGGAAAAAGGATTACTTGTTGGTTACTCAAGTACAAGGAAATCATACAAGTGTTACAACATGAGAGTGAACAAAGTTGTGGAAAGAATCAATGTAACAATTGATGAAACAGGTAGACAAGAATTAAAGGAAGAAGAAAATGAATCAATGGAACAACTTTACAAAGAAGAAACAGAAGATGAAAAATAAGGGGAAGATGAAGAGGATCCGAGAGAAGAAGAAAATCAAGTTCAGCAAGTGCCTCCAAAGACACCTAGCAGACGAGTACAGAAAAATCATCCTTCAGATCAGATTATCGGAAACAAAGATGCAAGAGTTGAGACTAGAAGAATAATGTGTTCACCAGAACAAACACACCTAGCAACCTCATCTACGATTGAACCAACCTGTTTTGAAGAGGTCGATAAGGATGAATTTTGGAATAAGGCCATGGATGAAGAATTGGATCAAATAGAGAAAAATTACTCTTGGTAATTGGTTCCAAGACCAAAGGATAAGAATGTGATCGGCACAAAGTGGTTATACAGGAATAAATTGAATGAATATGGACATGTTACAAGGAACAAAGCTAGATTGGTATGTAAAGGATATGCACGGGTTGAAGGAATCGACTTTGAAGAGACATTTGTCCCAGTTGCCAGAATGGAAGCAATCTGATTGCTTTTAGCTTATGCATGCTCCAAAAATATTAAAGTGTATCAAATGGACGTAAAATCATATTTTCTGAATAGGGAACTTGAAGATTAAGTCTACATTGAACAACCAGAAGGATTTCAGTTGTCAGAGAACGCAGATTATGTGTGTAAATTAAAGAAGGCCTTGTATGGTTTAAACCAGGATCCTAGAGCATGGTACTCTAGAATGGATAAATATCTACAGCAAGCAAGGTTCAGAAAAGGAAATGCAGGCAACAACCTCTACATCAAGGTAAGTCAAGATAGTATTTTATTAATTGAAGTTTATGTTGATGATATTATTTTTGGTAGTGATGATGACAGGTTAAGCTAGAAATTTGAAAAGGATATACAGAATGAATTTGAAATGTCATTACTTGGATAACTATCCTTCTTTTTGGGACTTCAGATATGTCAAAGAAACCAAGGAATTTTTATTTCTCAAACCAAGTATATAAGAGAAATGCTAAACAGGTTTAGAATGGAAGATTGCAAACCAGTTGCAAGTAGATCATAGGCAATACAGTTCAGTGATTGGTAGCCTACTATATGTGACAGCATCCAGACCAGATGTAATGCAGGCAGTTGGACAAGTGGCATGATTTAAAGGAGCACCAAAGGAATCACGTGTATTAGCAATGAAGAGGATTTTCAGATATATTAAAGGAACAGAAGAGTTTGGATTATGGTATCCAAAAGGAAAGGACCTATCACTTATTTCCTACATAGATGCAGATTGGGCAGGTTGCATTGATGACTGACGAAGCACCCATGGAGTTGTGTTCTACTTGGGTGAGTGTTTAGTATCATGGCTAAGCAATAAAAATAATCAGTATATTTCTCTACAGTCGAGGCAAAGTATATTGCAGCAGCAGCATGTTGTACACAGGTTCTATGGATGAAACAAACTCTGATAGATATACAGGTTGAGTATGGTGATCCCATTCCAATCTATTATGATAATACAAGTGCCATCAGTATCTCAAAGAACCTGGTGATGCACTCCAAGACGAAGAACATTCCAATCAAGTATCACTTTCTATGAGAACATGTTGTAGAAAAGAACATCATAGTTGAATATGTGGGCACAAAAGAACAAGTGGCAGACATCTTTCAAAACTGCTTCCACGGGAATCCTTTGA
The DNA here is from genome assembly GCA_009831015.1 of Picea engelmannii. Classification (NCBI taxonomy): domain Eukaryota; kingdom Viridiplantae; phylum Streptophyta; class Pinopsida; order Pinales; family Pinaceae; genus Picea; species Picea engelmannii. The sequence continues at coordinate 101,624 of ML799020.1, read as the reverse complement.
GTATCTTCGCCAAAGACTTGGAGTTATTTCTACTCCAAAATGAATGTTTTTGAGTGCTTATCTTATATGTCTTAGATTTACATGAGGAAGCACCATAAAGAGGACAATTCAGGTCAGGAGATTAGTTTCAGGAAGAGTTCGATCAGGGGGAGTATCCCCGAGGACAGTTCAGTTAGGGGGAGAAGCCCTGGATGGAAAGATACCTTTGTCATTGATGATAAAAGGGGAGAGATTTATCATATGCAGAACACAGAGGCATGGTTCCAGGGGGAAGGATGGTCACAGGGGGAGCATGAATGATATGACTTCAGTATTACATAACTTCAATATTGCATCAAAGTGTTCACATCAATGACAAAGGGGGATATTGTTGATTAATTGGGTTGGTTGTCATTGATGTCAACCCTTGAAGAAAGTCCGGTAGCGAATTCTAGTAGCACAAAGGTTTGGGTAATGGACCCAAGTTTTTTGGATGGATAATGGTATGAGTTTTGATATATTTGCAGGTAATACTATTCTAGATGGATAATAAATGTCATGCCATTTCCGGTGGTATGTGGAACGTCACATAACTCCTCACGGTTAGAGAGTTATGGCCATGTGAAGTTGGATAACCCTCATGAGTCATCTAGAAGCCCTAAAATTTCAAAGTAGTCAAAGTGTTTGCAAAGAAGAAATTATTTAAATAATAAAGTGAAGTGATGAGTGTACTATAAGTCAAAGAGGATGCAAAATAACTTATTTAAATAATAAAGTTAATGGAGAACTCCCTAAAGTAAGAAAAGTAGTTTGAGAGATTTTAGAAGGTAAATAATAAAGTAAAGTGATGAGGATACTATAAGTCAAAGTGGATACAAAAGAAATTATTTAAATAATAAAGTTAATGGAGAAATTACTAAGTAGACAAGTGGTTAGAAGTTGGTTAACCCTAAAATAAGGAAAGTGAGTTAAGATGGATAAAAGGTAACCCCTTGAGGAAGCTACATGAAAGTATAAATAATAGGCAAGGCTCTCTCATTTTAATCACACTTGAATAATATTGAATATCTATTTTGTGAAAGGTTATTTGGGAAAGTATTATTGATAGAGAAAAATTGTAGCAGAAAAAGTGCAGTAGGAAAAGTGCGGCAGAAAAAGTGTGGCAAGAAAAGTGCGGCAGGAAAAGTGTGGCAAGAAAAAGTGTGGCAAGAAAAGTGCGGCAGGAAAAGTACGGCAGGAAAATTGTGGAAGAAAAAGTGCGACAGAAAAATCGCGACAAAAAAAGTGCAGCAGAAAAATCACGACAGAAAAAGTGCAGCAAAAAAATCGCGGCAGAAAAAGTGAGGCAAAAAAATCGCAGCAGAAAAAGTGTGGTAAAAAAATCGCGGCAGCAACATGATTAGGGTCTATTTATGAGATATACGGCACATCTTGTTTGAGGTATGTTTTGTGAGTTGGGGTTTATCTTTTGAGATGGTATTGGATGTTCAGTATTGTTGCATATATCATATTTGTTGAGGGATACAGTTGGTATTTTGTTGTTGCTATTTGGCATATGGGTGTTGGGCACTTTAATTGTCTAATTAAATAGATAATTAAGGTGTTCAATATAAATTGTCAAACCTAGGGAAGTTTTGTTATTGCAAGATAATTGTGCATAGTCTATGCTAGATTATGGAAGAAACATTTATTCAAATTGCAGTAAGAATCCTAATTGAAAGGTTTAACTTTAACACAATTTGTTGACACAGCTGGACCTTCTACAGAATCGAAATAACACTTGCATAAATGAAATCCTGAACTGATGGGTGCATAAGAATCCTGGATTATTTATTCTAACTTTCTATTTTACTCTTGCAAAAAGAAACTCGGTGCTACTTGCTGAAAGGAGACCTACTTAACTACAGAAAAGGAATTCACACTTTTATTTTCGGAGATTAAATCTAATGTAGGAAAGGAAACAATTCTCCAGTGATATCGAACAATTTTACTTTAATTCTCATGAGATACACAGATGCGCATTAAACAGGAAAGAACTAATTGTAACAGTAGATATATGCTAGAAATGTTAAACATATCAATTATCCAAATCAAAGCAATTAATCTAAACAGCAAAATAGATGGGAGTCTGTGAGGAAGGTGGGCCCTTTCCCTCTCACTAAATCCACTCAAAAATAGACTACAGTAGGTTAACGAAACTCAATCCACTTCTTATTAATTCGCCAAAAATGTTCAGATATAATGTGCTCTTCTTCACTCTATGTTCACAGCTAAAATTCACTCCTAATGGATACAAAGGCTCTGCTATTTAAAGAGAGATTTATTCAGTTGAAAACAGACTCAGAATAGCTTTGACAATCGAATATTCTCAAGTTGTTCATATGATATACAAAATCTGTTAAATGATCTTCATCATCAATGTGAACCAAAACGTGTAACAGCCTTGAGGATCAATCTTCATGATTCGAATTTGCATGAGGGGCCAGCTTCCAGGATCGGTGGACATCTATTGCAGCAGGTGTAGCAGATTCCAAAAATGGTGTGCAATTGTTGTAGTCGTGTAACAACATGTAGAGTTGGCGCACAGCTGTAACAACCTTGTGTAACAGCAATGATCTTTCTTTAAGACTTGGTTGTTCTACACAGTTTAAAAATTAATTTGAATATTCATGGATAAAATATGAGAAACGCTACCAATCCAACATGTTAAAGTGAATAAAATATAAAATCAAGATTAATGATGCATACCTTGGGAAAAAGGGTCTTAGTAATAATTAGTAGGCATTTAGCATAGAATTGGTAAGGTTGAATGAGAAAAAGAGATGGTGAAAAGGGACATTTTTGGGTCCTAACATGCCCCCCAAATGAAAACATTGCCTCATGCAAACCTCATTCAAGCCTGACACTAAGTCTAAGTTAAGGAGGTGACTCCTCCAGTGCAAAAATTGCTAAGACAAGAACTAAGTACCAGTATTGGAAAAACCTGTGTGTACCCCCAACATCTGTTATTTTCAAAAATATGTCTATGTTGCTTTGTCTTTAAGAACAGAAGTAGACTGAGTTGCAGAAGTTACGGCTGGTAAGTGTAACAGAGGTGCTTGTTTTAAAGCTGTTGGTAAACCAACAACTATTTTATGACGTCGAGATATCCTCTGGCTTACTAGTTCTTGTGGAACAGTAAGGTCACATTATGCTTTTACTGAGAAATTGGTTGGTTTCTCAGCCTGTCCATTCATTGGTACTTGGACAATTTTATATCCTGCCTGGAAATAGATATTACCACATTGGTAGCACATGTGCTCTTCATTTTCCTTCATAACAGTTGTTGCCTGAGCTAATATTCCCAAAGTTAAATTCTCTGAGTTCCTTTGTTGAGCATCCTGCAAATCCTTGGTTAAGGAATTTAACTATGCTTTGAGGTGGTCATTTTATTTTCTTAGTTCATCAATCTTGGTATTCTCAATACCCTGTATCTTCTTTTCAATCTGAGCAAATAGTTGAGCAAGTGGCACATAATCATTATCGTCTCTAGTTTTTGTAACTGGTTCTTATGTAACAGTGACATCTAGCATGACTAGTTCTTGTGTGACAGCCTCTTATTGGTCCGTTGGTTCTTGTGTGACAGCCTCTTCCTGGTCAGTTGGTTCTTGTGTGACAGCCTCTTTCTGGGCAGTTGGTTCTTGTGTGACATCTAATTTCGGGGAAGAGGTTGGTTCTTGTGTAACAGATTTGTTTTGAACAACTAAGGATAATGGGCGAAGAATGGGCACTGCTTTCTCTATATTTTTCCATCCAACTACAGCTTCAGCAGGTCTTGTCGACCTAGTTCTCCTTTTTGGTAAGGTAGATATAAAAACAGAATATATCTTCTTAGGTTCAATAGAAGGAGGGTGTTTTTTGATAATCAAGTTAGAAGAAGCAGGGAGTTATTCAACAACCATACAAGGAGGAAATTATGGGATGCTGGGGTCTAGTAATATCTGTACCTCGTCACCTGACGAATGACGTACAAAATCATCAAGCAAAGTCAATGATTCTGGTGCAACTCGTTGACATTCTGCCTGCAATGATGAAATAGTGTCTTGGAATTCCTTGCACAAGGTGAAACTAGGAATTTGTACCTCCATAAAATCAGTGAGCCTTTCACTTATATTGGTATCATTGATATCAAAATATGGAAGTGTCTGAGTATCATCAAGATTAGGACATTCTGTTGCAACAACTTTGTTGATATCTTTTTGATATTTCCTTCTAGATCGATGTTTTATTTTCTGAGGCAATTCAGTGGCATTGACAGTAGGGGTTTGAACGGTTGTTGCAGCGATAAAAGGATTCTGAGTTGTTGTTGGCTCAACAGTAGAAGTAGTTTTCATTCTGTCAGTTATAATGGGGGCTTGAACTTCTGTTGCAATTAACTTTTCTGACCTAGTTCGCTTCCTCGGTAAAGTAGAAATAGGGGTAAGAGTTGCCCTTTTCTTAGCTTTAGGAGTAGGAGCGAATTTGTTAACAAACTGTGTTGTGTCCAGGGACTGAGGCTCTTGAGGCTCAATTACCAATGTATTAATAAGGTTGGGTTGTTGTTCTGGTTGAACACTGTCAAGGCATTTTTGAGTTGTGTGGGAGGTGCTTCTGATTTTGCATTTGGTGTTCACAGTTGTCTTACGAGGAATTACAGTCGAGGTTTTAACTTCTGGTGCAGTTGAGGATACAGGGGTTTCTTGTTCTGGGTCGGCTGTAACAGCAGGTGCAGCAGTTGACTGGTCGAGGTTGGCTATAACAGCAGGTGCAGAATTTGACTGGTGAGGTTGGTTGTAACAGCAGGTGCAGAAATGGTTTGTTCAGGGTTGGTTATGGCAGTAGGGACAGTAGATGGCATAGGCACTTTAGGTAATGGGTCATGAGGGAGTCTCATTCCTCTATGAATCAACAAGCCTATGAGTCTATGATTGGAAAGACAATTCATGGGGTACTTGGATCGTTTGACGAATTGATCCATATTATGCAAATACTGAAGAATATAATAAGGCATGTTGATTAATTTATGATGTCTCAAATGGGATAGTATGATAAAGTCAGAAAAATAAACAACTTGGTATCGACCTTCGCAGGTAATGTACCTTTTGATAAATTCGACGACTTTTCCCCATGGTGCTAGTAAGGAATTGACATCGACATCGTGGCCCTTGGTCTGCACACGCTCATCGTTCACAAGAAAATCCTACTCTGCTTTGGGAAGATGTGATTTTCTGCTAAACCACCTGTTTCATGTTATGGGCAATCCTGTAACGGCAGCCATAGATTCCTCTTTCACTGGAATTCTCACCCCATTCACTATTGAATACCCTTATGTAAGGTTTTGGATGAACTCCAATACCTCTACTTCATTGAACTTCTACAGCTTCTTGAAATAAGGAATCCATTCGACCTGTAGAAAAATTTGGTAAACATCTAGGTGTAGCAGCAATGCATCCAGATTTTCCGGCTCATATATCACAGTTGATCCTCCCATGACATCATTTGGAGTCTTAACAGTCACAAAGGAGGAGAAACTAGAACCTCACCAGAGTCACAGCAAGTTCGAATGAGGATTGCATAAAGAAAAAAGTATCCCAGTGAAAATAAGTGTGGTCGAAAAGGTGGCGGAGGTGTTTATAAAATGAGATTTTGAGAGTATGACGGCATGGATGTCCTTTCCCCCCCCCCAACTAATTTTATTGGTTCAAGGTGAAATGAATTTACGAAAACCGGAAAATAGGCATTGAAACTTGCTTTCATATCTTATATCACTTGGACACGTAGGTTTAGTAATCGTACCTCATAACTTACCGCACGAACCGATCTATCCGAGTAACTGCACTATCCAACTGCCATTTGATCCGTGTGGAATGGTTGTAATAATGAGAGATTGCTCTCGAACGTGAGAAATGATGATATGATAAGTGGAGCATAAGTGGAGTCCTTTCTGTGGTTGAACAGTTTAGAAAGTTGCAGATGTGGAGTTAAGTAATGATGAAGTGGCCCTTGTGGGACAGAGAGAGCATAAAGTAAAGTTTTTTTTTTTGAAAAATGGTGGAAATCTTGACAAAACAACAATGTTGCCATATGTAGAAATGGTAGAAATGCTTAAGAAAATAGCCAAAAGGAATGATAGCAGTAGGTGTATCAGCAGATAGTTTGGTCGAAACTGTGCAATTAGGTGTAACTGCATGCAAGGAAAAAGAGTCGGGAACAGGTGTAAAGCATGCAAATCAGCCAAAAGGGTGTAACAGCATGTAAATAAGCCAAAGGGTGTAACAACATGGAAATCCAAAAGGGTGTAACAACATGTAAATTGGCCAAAGGGTGTAACAGCATGGAAATCGACCAAAAGGATGTAACAGCCTGTAAATCAGCCAAAGGGTGTAACAGCATGGAAATCAGCCAAAAGAGTGTAACAGCATGGAAATCGGCCAAAGGGTGTAACACCATGTAAATCGGCCAAAAGGGTGTAACAACATGGAAATCGGCCAAAGGGTATAACAGCATGGAAATCGGCCAAAGGGTGTAACAGCATGTAAATCGGCCCGAACACAGAAATACTTAGTTTTTAGGAAGTTTTTCAACCTCCAAAAACTAATCCTTTGGCATATTATGCTTTAATATACCTTGTTGTTCTTCAGTTTATCTGCACACAAGAAACTACCTGATACCTTTCTAGGATGAATTTATTAGAAAAAGAAAAATAGAGAAATGAAATGCGTGAAGCAAAATTAGAGAATTTCAAATTTGCACAACTTATTTGTATACAAAATTTTATTTGAAAGAAAAATGTCCTAAAGTTCATAAGGGGAAGGATCAGACTCTATTCCCTGTAAAAATTGGTAATCTGTATCAACAGTACATCTCAATTTAAATTCTTCCTTGGAAAGTGGACGTTGATACAGGCACAAGCGATGACCATTTGCATATAACTATGTATTGTATTAGTCAATAGTAATTAACTTGACTATCCCATTGGGAAAAACAGTGTCTACCTCGTAAGGTCCAAGATATCGGGTACGCAGCTTACCCTGAAATTATTTAAAGCTCGAATCATACAACAAAGCCCAATCCCCTTGTTGAAATAATTTCTTCTTGATGACTCGGTCATGCCATTTTTTTCTCTACTGTTGAATCACTATGGTTTGATGAATAGCGTCCAAACGCTTTTCATCAAGCTCATTGAGTTGTTGCAGTCTATCCTTCTATGCCATTGTCGATTCGAGGTTGACTGTTGATGCAGTTCTTAAAGTTTTGATTTCGAATTCAATGGGAAAAACAGAGCATTTTCCATATACAAGCTCATAAGGAGAAAAACTAGTTGTGTTTCTCCAAGTAGTTCGATAAGCCCATAGAGATTCATGCAATCTGTCAGACAAATCCCTACGATTTTCTCTCACTGTCTTAGTAAGAATAGATTCTATGATTTTGTTGGTACTTTCTACTTGGCCATTACCTTGTGGATGGTATGGAGAAGTTGTTCTATGTAAAACATGATATTGACTGAGTAGGGCTTCAAACTTATGTGATGTGAAAGGGGGTCCTCCATCAGCTATTAATTCTCTGGGAATTCCAAACCTAACAAATATATATTCAAACAAGAATGCTAAGACATCTTCTTATGAGGCCCTGATGAGTTCTTTTGCCTCCACCCACTTGGTCATGTAATCTGTACAAACCAATATATAAACTTTTTGATTAGAAAGTGGGTTAATGGGCCCTACAAAGTCCATGGCCCATCTCTCAAAAGGCTCTAACACTAATTGAGGTTGGAGAGGCATCTCATCCCTGTGATTTGGCTGACCCATTCGTTGGCAACTATCACAGGCCTGGACATACTTCTTGGCATCTTGAAATATGGTAGCCAAAAATAGCCCATCCTTAAAATTTTATGTCCAATCCTTTTATCAACAAAATGACCCCCATAAGGGCCATCATGGCAAGATTTAAGCATCTCATAAACTTCATCATCCCTCACACATCGCCTGATTTTTTGATCCAGGCCTGTGTAGAAAAGGTATCCCTCTATCCAACTATATCGAGCACTCTTTTGAATGATTTTCCTTCTTTCTCTTGGGGATAGATGTTGAGGTACCTTCCCTATAACCAAGTAATTAGCAATGTCTGCATACCAAGGTGAGTAAGCAGATACTGCAAACAAATGTTCATCTAGAAAGGAATCATTTAATGGTGAATTATCATCATTTATATGCAGTCTTGAGAGAAAATCAACAACCACATTTTCTTTCTCTCGTCTATATACTATAGTGATGTCAAATTCTTGAAGTAATAACAACCATCTTGTTACTCTGGCATTAGTAATAGGTTTATTCATCAGATATTTAATTGTTGTATGATCAGTATGAATAAAGGTAGGATAACCAGTGACATAATGCCTGAATTTATTGATTGCATAAACTACTGCCAAGAAATCTCTTTCAGTAACTATATAATTTAACTCAACATGAGCCATGTTCTTGCTGATATAGTAGATAGAATAGGGTTATTTGTCCTCCTGTTGCCCTAGTACTGCACCAATTGCAGTGTCTGAGGCATCTAAAGAAATGTGAAAAGGCAAAGCCCAATTGGGCCCTCTCAAAATGGGAGTTGTGGATAATTTCTGTTTCAGATCTGTAAAAGACAATTCACAATTGTCAGTCCAACGAAAGTCAACATCTTTTGTTAATAGGAAAAACAAGGGAGAGGCAAGTTTGGAAAAAAATTTAATGAATCTCTTGTAATATCCAGCATGCCCTAAAAAACTTCTTACCTCTTTCTGAGTTGTTGGAGTTGGAATGTCCAAAATTACCTGGATTTTGGATGGGTCTACCTGAATTCCTGCATAAGAAATGAAGTGTCCCAGCACCACACCTTCGCTCATCATCATATGGCATTTTTCTATTCTTAAAGAAAGATGAGATTGTATACATCTTTTGAGCACTTTTTCCAGATTATTCAAAGCTTCATCAAAATAAATACCATAAGGTGTAAAATCATCCATGAATATCTCCATACATTCATTCACCATATCAGAAAAAATACCAATTACAACTCTCTAGAAAGTGGATGGAGCATTACACAAGACAAATGGGATAACCTTGTAGGAAAATGTACCCCAAGGGCTGGTAAAGGTCGTCTTATATTGGTCCTGTGGAGCAATTTTTATCTGGTTATAGCCACTGAATCCATCTGGGAAAGAAAAAAAAAATTCCCAGCTAGGTTGTCTAGAACTTGATCAATAAATGGAAGAGGGAAATGATCCTTCTATGTGGATTTATTCAGGGCTCTATAGTCCACACACACTCTCCACTTACCATTATTTTTAGGTACAATAACCAATGGTGAAACCCACTCGTTGTCTGATATAGGATAGATGAATCCAGCATTGAGAAGTTTGTGGAGTTCCTCTTTAACTATTTCTTTAAGATTAGGGTTCATCCTCCTTTGGGGTTGGCAAATGGGTCGGCATTCTTCCTTGATGTATATATGGTGGGTGCATAGTTCAAAATAAATTCCTTTCATATCCATGTAATCCCGGGCAAATGCCTCCTTATGTTCAATTAGTAACTTCATCAATCGGCGAGTTTCAGCAAGAGATAAATCGGGATTGATGTTCAGGGTTTTTCCAGGTTCAATTTCTATAGTGATGCTCTTAGAAATGACTTTGGGAAATAATTCAGTTGTTGCTATTTTAGCATTTTTTGTTACAGCGTTTGTTGTTACAGATGAATCAATTTGATTTACAGCGGTTTCAGAGAGCATTTATGGGCTCATCTCTTCCTGGGCAATTGGGTCAAAGATTCCAATCAATTGGTGGTGAGTGTTATGTGTAACAGTAGAGGGGTCACAGATAAAACAGTTGATTAACTCATCCTCTGTCTCGTCTTTGAAACTTGGGGATTTTCCTATGGTTAACACAGGCAAAGCACTTTCATCCTCAATATCCATCCATAAAGAATTTTCGAGTTCCATACTGGGTGTAGCATGAGGATACAGGGTAAGTTTTTTTGTGTCATAACCATCAGAGATGGTCATGGAACCAGATATACAACCAATGAAGGCATCAACAATAGCTAACCATGGTCTTCCTAGAATTAGAGGGTGGCCCCCCAGATGGGTTTTGGGTTGCAAAACGACAAAATCAGTAGGATCCTCCCATGAATCAACTGAAATGACTAAATCATCGATTACTCCTTCTGGTCTGATGGTCGAACGATCAGCTAATTCTAAAACAGTAGGAGTAGGTCGAACTTGTGTTCTGAGTTGTAGAAAATGTGTAGTTTCTATTGGCATAATATTAATTGTTGCTCCTAAGTCAACTAACACATGGAGAATAGGTGTTTGTCCAATTTTTACAATGACTGTAGGGTTTCCTCAGTCACCATATTTAATGGGTGGGGTTTTGCCTAACATCAGTTCAGACAAGTCCCCCACTACATGCACTATGAGGGGGTCCCTAGGGTTCCTTCTAGGTCTTCCGATACAGAGATCTCTCACAGTCATGGCATAAATAGGGACATCTCTAATCACTTGCAATAGTGAATGTTAAAATGCAGGTTTTGCAATTCTCTTAAGAGATAGAAGGATGGTAATTCCACATTTTTGGTAACTTCCAGTCTTTCAGGGAATGGGGGGTCTGTTGATTCTTTAATAGGTTGGTCAATTTCTTATGTATCTACAGATGGTTTTTCCCCTGATTCCTTGTCTAATTCTGAAGATGGAGCATCTTCAATTATGGGCTCGACTATTCTCCCTGATCTTAATTTTATCTCATCACAAGGCATAGGAGTAATAGACAAAGTTGGCACATTATATATATCATTATTCCGAACGGCCTTATTATTTGGGTTTGGGTTAGGTTGCATAGGCATCTGAGGTCGTAAGGGAGGATTGTTCTGTGGGGAATTGGGAGGTAACTGCAACTATTGTTATTGATACTGGGGTTGGAATTGTTGTTGATAGAGGTTCGGTTGATGGTTTTGATGGCTAAGTTGTTGTTGAGAGCCTCTCCAATATGGGTTCCATTGCCCATGGTGACTCTGTTGTTGGGGCATAGGTAACCATGCATTGGAATCCTAATAATGAGGGAGAATTGGATTTGGAGGGGGAGAATTCATCTAGCCATAAGGTAGTTGATTGTTCCAATAATTAAGTGTTGCAGGAGAGAATTGAGAGTTCGTACCTTGGCCTCTTAGCTACCATTGTCTTCTTTGTGTAATTAGATAGGCAGCCTATGCTTCTTCATTAGTCACCTACATTGATGCTTTTACACCTGGTAAAGAGGGACATTTATCAGTAGGATGATCCAATTCACAAATAAGACATACCTGAACATTGTTCAGTGGGCATTCCCTTTTCGAATGTTTGTCTCTGCACTTTGGACAGAAAATGGAAAATGCCTTTTTTGCTTCTGCTTGTTTTTGTTTAATCTGAAGAGTATCAATTTGTGAAGCAAAAGAGTTAATCATTTCTATTTTGAAATCTTATAATAGATTACCTATTTCTTCTCTTGTTGCCCCTCCATTGGCTGATTTTTGTACCCTTGAAAAAGTGGTATCCTTTGTAACTAACTTATTACTTGTAGTTCCTCGAGAACATCTCTTGCAAAGATTTACAATGTCTTCATAGGATTCCTTAGATATATCTCCCTTGCCAAGCATATTCAACATGTCTAAACAATCATCTCTAACTCCTTTTAGCAAAATAGTTTTCAAAATGTCCTTACTCACATCCGAATGTCCAGACCTTTGTAGATTGTACTGGAGTCGCTCTACAAAATCTTCAAGGGTCTCGTCCTCTTTTTGAGACATCTTGAATAGTTCCTCTCTTCGTTCCCTTGTTTGACAGTAGTCTTGGTACTTGTTCAGGAAAAGTTGCCTCATTTGTATCCATGTTGAGATATTCTCTCCTCCAAGGCTCATGAACCATCTTAACGCATTTCCCTTCAATGTGGCTAGAAATAGTTTAAGTTTTTGCACAGTAGTAGTGTAGTCATAGCTTCTACACAGAATATCAAATTCAAACAAAAACTCATATGATTCCTCAGTAGACAATCCATGGAAATTTGGTAGGGCTAAAAGAGGTATGTTCTTCATAGTAGCTATCCCCCTTGTAGGAATATTAGTAATAGGAAAAACCAGGGTAGAGATAGTATTTTCATCATTTACCTGATCTTCATTGTTCGGTGGCTCCTCTCGGTTGAACTCCTCTTCATTATCTCCTTGATTTTCCATGGTTGCTCTCTCGTTCCACTCAATACAGTAAGCGTCCCACTCCTCTTTAGTGACTATCTGTCCATTAATCTGATAAACAACTTCTTCTGGTCTTTCTGTTGGTCAAGCTATACTTCCTCGATCTTCAATATTCTCCAGCGTTGCTTGTTGATTTGTTGGTGACAAAATTTCAGCTTCAGCCCTTGATGAAAGCGATGTTTCTAACTGGGGCAGTTCTGATGACTGAGGAATTTGTCTCCTTGGAGGATTTGAAGGGCGGAAGATAGATCCTGAAGAAGAATCTGCTCTGGCTATAATCTCATCAACAAAGGTTGGTCTTCCCAGTGCAGGGTTCCTTCCTCCTCATCCTCTGGTACATGTAGGGTTCGTATTTTTGGGAATACGTCCTCTTGTTCCTCGATTCTTGCAGACTTATTCATTCCTTAAAAAAAGAAAACTAATGTGCTTACAAAAATCTATAATTATCTTCCCCGACAATGGCGCCAAAATGTTGGGCACTTTAATTGTCTAATTAAATAGATAATTAAGGTGTTCAATATAAATTGTCAAACCCAGGGAAGTTTTGTTATTGCAAGATAATTGTGCACATTCTATGCTAGATTATGGAAGCAACATTTATTCAAATTGTAGTAAGAATCCTAATTGAAAGGTTTAACTTTAACACAATTTGTTGACACAGCTGGACCTTCTACAGAATCGAAATAACACTTGCATAAATGAAATCCTGAACTGATGGGTGCATAAGAATCCTGGATTATTTATTCTAACTTTCTATTTTACTCTTGCAAAAAGAAACTCTATGCTACTTGCTGAAAGGAGACCTACTTAACTACAGAAAAGGAATTCACACTTTTGTTTTCGGAGATTAAATCTAATGTAGGAAAGGAAAGCAATTCTCCATCAGTAACGAAAAATTTTACTCTAATTCTCATGAGATACACAGATGCACATTAAACAGGAAAGAACTAACTATAACAACAGATATATGCTAGAAATGCTAAACAGATCAATTATCCAAATCAAAGAAATTAATCTAAACAGCAAAACAGAGGGGAGTCTGTGAGGAAGGTGGGCCCTTTCCCTCTCACTGAATCCACTCAAAAATAGACTACGGTAGGTTAAGGAAACTCAATCCACTTCTTATTAATTCGCCAAAAAGGTTTAGATACAATGTGCTCTTCTTCACTCTTTGTTCACAGCTAAAATTAGCTCCTAATGATTACAAAGGCTCTGTTATTTAAAGACATATTTATTCAGTTGAAAATGGACTTAGAACAGCTTTGAGAATCGAAGAATCTCAAGCTGTTCATATGATATACAAAATCTGTTAAATGATATTCATCATCAATGTGAATCAAAACGTGTAACAATCTTGAGGATCAGTCTTCATAATTCAAATTTGCATGAGGGGCCAACTTCCAAGATCGGTGGATATCTGTTGCAGCAGGTGTAGTAGCTTCCAAAAAGGGTGTGCAATTTTTGTTGTCGTGTAACAACATCAATCTTTCTTTAAGACTTGGCTGTTCTACACAGTTTAATCATTAATTTGAATATTCATGGATAAAATATGAGAAACGCTATCAATCCAACATGTTAAAGTGAATAAAATATAAAAGCAAGATTAATGATGCATACCTTGGGGAAAAGGGTCTTAGCAACAATTAGTAGGCATTTAGCATAGAATTGGTAAGGTTGAATGAACAAAAGAGATGGTGGAAAAGGGACATTTCTGGGTCCTAACAATGGGTATTGGTATTTTGGTTGTGATGTGTTGTTGAAGTTGTTGGTTTAGCTTGAGGCTACATATCAGTGAAGTTGAGGCACATGGTTTGATGTAAGGGTTTATGGTATTTGGTTTATGGATAGAGTGATGAATTGTTAGATAAATTTTTATGGTTATATCAATGTATGTCTTTGGTATATGGTTGAGGTACATGTTAGGTACATGGTTGAGACAAGTAGTTGATGAGTTGGCAAATACATGAGGTGTATATTTGATGAGTTGGCACATACATGAGGTGTATAGTTGACGATGTTGGTACATTTTGATGATTCAAGGTTGATGCATGGTTGATGCATGGTACATGTTGGTTCAGGTTATTGGTACAGGTTGTTTGGTGGTTGTTACGGGTTGACAATGATAGGTTGATAGTGGCAGTGGTTGATTCAGTGACAGTGACAGGTTGTCTACATTTGGAATTTATATTTCAGGGCGATTGGATGGGGCAAGGACAAGTGGTTGTAGACACCTTCCGGTTGTAGCCAAAGAACTTACGGGGTTGTAGCCTCCTTTTGGTTGCAGCCAGAGAATTGGGGAGTTGGAGCTTCCCTCAGGTTGTAGCCTGAGAAACTAGGGGGTTGGAGCCTCCTTCCAGTTGCAGCTAGAAAAAAAAGGAAGTTGGTGCTTCCAATGAATGTAATTATTCAAGACATATAATAAAAAGCATTCTGTGGTTTTCTTTCGCTTTGGGTTTCCACGTTAAAACAATGGTGTACTCAGTATGTGTGTGATTGTTCATTTGTTCATTGTTTATTTACTCTGTAACTATTGGATGATAATGCTACATTGGTACAACACTTGTATTTTTGGTGAAAAAGGTTTACATAGCTCTATTATTGATTCACCTCCCCTCTTAGTAATCCAACACTAGAGTTGAGATTCTTCTTAGAGGACCTCGTGATCCATCCATGGCACGGAGGACCAAGGTAATGAGATAGCAAGGGGGAGGTAGGGTGCCCACACCCTACACCGAGGATTTCTTCTATTGGTGGAAGCGACAGGTCATTTCTCTGGATGACTATCCCTATGTAGGGATCGACTTTAGAGGGGATCTGGACATGCCACTCCCACTAGGGACCGCCTACGAGGACATAGGTTTGTCAAATGTTTTTAAATATTTCATTTTTTTGTATAGTAGAACAAAAATGTTTTTGGACAATGCTTAAGTACTAACTAGATACTTGTGTAACGTAGACGTGGGTCTGCAACGGTCGAAAGAGATTCCTCAACATCAACGAAGGAACTGGGGAGACGAGGCGATGGGAGGAGAAGTTGAGAGAGTCCTACAAAATTTGCAGAGCAACCTGTCTTGTTTGACTCATAGGATTCCCATGGTTTAGGTAGAGGATCTGCCAGAAGCCATGCAGCGGCAAGTGGTTGGTGTGCCCAGAGCTTGGGGACAACTCTTTCGATGTCTCGCAAACGTCGTAGTTTGTTGCCATGACACACATCCAGCGCCACAAGCATATATGTCGTGGATATTGTAGTACCGGTTGTATATGTGTATTGAGGGTATTAGCCCCAATTTTTTTACTATAAACACCATATTTTTTGAAATATATATAAAATAGGGATCTTCAGCTTTACTTATATTTTACAATGTGTATATTGACGAGATGGTTTTCTTTGCTTTAGTTATGTGACAAATGCCAATCTAAAATTAAATTAGCATAAGCATCAGATACATGATTAGAACTCCCAGGAATGTGATAATAAGTAATAAAATCAAACTGTCATGCTAAAATACTTACCCGTAGGAATCGTCGGAGTAAAGTAGGATCACGCACACGGTAACTATCGTTCAATACTACTAACTAGGAATCCAGGCAAAATTCTAAAGAGCAAATACCATGTGAGATAGCATCGTGCAAAAGTTCTATAACGGAACTATATTCGGCCACATTATTTGTGGATGGCCCTAGGCATACGCCACCTAAGACACCAATAGACCCTCGGGTGAGTAAACCTCCCAAGCGGCGGAAGCCAAGTTCCATGTATGATGATTGGCTCCATCTGCGAATTATATGTAGACCGAAGACTCCATTGACACCTAGCAACCAAGGGAAAACTCGATAATCAAGCTGAAGTAAAGAAAGGGAAAAGATATATACACTAAATTACATTAGTATACAAAGAGTTCCACCCAAGCTTGGGGCTTAGGCATAATATCTTTTCAAGTAGAGCCCATTCTTGGGCTTAGCCAACATATCCCCTTCATAATATTCTAACTCATAGGCTCTTTTTTCTAAGACACGTTGCACGATATAAGGATCGTGCCACATGGGTTTAAACTTGCCTGCCCCCAGTGGTTCTTTGGCTTGATCATACAAGAGGACCAAGTCACCCTCAGCGTACAACTGAGGACAAACAGACTTATCGTACTAGACCTTGACACGTCTTTTATTTTCCTCGATAGACATAGAGGCGTCTCGACACTACTCATCAAGACTCTCTAGGTGTACAAGGAGTCGCTCGAGATCGGAAGTGTAAGGTAGGAGCACGACTGCCAACTTAAGAGAAGCGATTTCGCATTCAATATGTAATATCGACTCCACACCGTGTACTTACTGGAAAGGGGGAAATATGGTGGTAGTCTTGACCGAGGTTTGGTATGCCTAGAGTGCGGGATATAGCATAATATGCCAGTCAAACTTACTCTAGCTAACAGTTTTTTGCAAAATGGTCTTGAGAGACTTGTTGACAGCCTCTACTTGTCCATTTTCCTGGGGATAATAAAGAAAATAATGACCATGTCTAAACCCCAGCTTAGATGCTAGCTCTTCCATCATTTCATTTTGAAAGTGAATGCCACGATTAGTGATAATCTCACTTGGGCTACCGAATCGGGTGATAATTTGATTGAATATGAAAAAGGTGGCAGTATTCCCATTGGATTAAACTGTAGGCATGGCCTCCACCCACTTAGTAAAGTAGTCGATGACCATGATAATGTGTTGATGCCCTCCAGCCGAAGTTGGGTTGCAATCCACGAAGTCCACCCCCCACTTTGTGAAGGGACTGATGGTAATGACTGAGTGAAGAGGGGTTGGATGCAAGCACATTTTCTGAGTGAACACCTGGTAGGGGTGACACTTCTTAACCACTTCAATATAGTCTTTAAAGACAGTATCCCAGAAATAACCAAATCGCAAAAAAAATTGGGTTGTAGCTAGCCCGGATAGGTGACCACCACAAGCCCCACTATGGAAATCGTTCAAGACTAACTCAGCTTCTCTGTGAGTTAAACAATGATGCAAGATGTTGTCTATTCCTCAAAGATACAAAGTGTCACCAACGATAGTATAATTCTTAGCTTGGTATCTTACACGTCCTTGGTCATCTCGTGAGAGATGCTGAGGGAACTTCAAAGTTTGAATATAGAGAACAATGTCTCCATACCAAGGGTCGGACAACAAGACAAGAAAAATGTGTTTGTCTGCAAACAAATCAACATGGATAACATCCTCATCTAATCCAAGAAAATTGAATATTAACTCCGCGAAGACTAGAGATTTCTTGGATTTCATCGAAGCCAAATCGAGATCAAATTCTAGTAAAATGACAATCCATTTATTATATTTTCCCCCGATGATATGTCTGGTAAGGATGTATTGAAATGGATTGACATCGACAACCATAGTAGTCTTGCAAAGTAATATATAATGACGTAAATGTTTGATTGTGTGAACGGTAGCCAAAGCTATCTTATCAACATGAGAATAATTAAATTCGGGACTGACTACGTTTCGACTAAGATAGTAGATGACGTGCTTGTGAAGCTCATCATCATTCTGAACCAAAACCATAACAAATTCTCTCCTCGGACACGGCAATATAAAGCAATTAATCCCTACCGTAGTTGGGAGACTTCAGCAGAGGCGTCGATACCAAGGCTTTCTTCAAAGCATCGAAGGACTCCTAGGATCACTTATCCTAGATAAAAGGGGTGTCCTTCAAAAGACGCATGAAACCTTTAATGATATTGGCATAATTTACTATAAACCGATGTAGAAAGTTAGATTTCCCCTGTAAACCTTGAAGTTGTTTAATAGTGTGTGGGGGAGGCAATCGAAGTATTTCCTCAACCTTTAACGGATCTACCATGATCTCGGTCTCAAAAACTAGAAATCCCAAAAGGCGACCAGACCTAACGCAAAAGATGCACTTGTGAGGGTTCAACCGGATTCTATAATAACGGCATCTTTAAAAAACAAGATGAAGGTTTGTAAAGTGATCTACTCTCTTACAAGAGTGAGCAGCAAGATCATCAAGGTAAGCTTCGACTATATGCTTAAGATCGTGAAAAGAGAAGTTCATGGCACGTTGAAAGGTTGCTCAGGCGTTTTTAAAGCCGAAAGGCATTTTCCGGTATGTGAAAGTACCCCAAGGACAAATAAATGTCGTCTTGTGTTGATCCTCAGGATTAATTTGAATTTTCTTATACCCTAAAAATTTGTCCATAAAAGAAAACACTTCTCTTCCCGCACACTCACCGAGAATCTAATCGATGAAAGGTGTCGGGAAGTTGTCTTTAGGACATGCCTTGTTCAGGTCACGAAATTCCATACAAACACGGATAGTTCCTTGCTTCTTATTCACAAGAACGAGATTGGACACCCACTCAGTCAAGGGAACCGGGTAGATGAAGCTACAATTAAGTAGCTTCTCCACCTCTGGCTTAATAGCAGGGGCCTTCCGGGGATTGACATCTCTAAGATGTTGTCGAAAAGGTTTAGCATCCGGATAATTTCTAATCTCATGCTCGACAATACGAGGGTCGATTCATGGCATCTCTTCATATCACCAAGCAAATACATCTCGGAATTCCTGAAAGAGTTTGGTGTAGATCAAGATTTCCTCCGGCGAGCAATCTGCACCTATGTGTACATTTTCAATATTGCCAGGGATAAGAGAGATATCGATCGTGACGGTAGGAGAAATACTCGTCGTATTTACTTCGGCATAAATGTTGTGTGTATCAAGTGGAACTACGGCATGACCAACTATCTCACTCAAAGTAGATCAAAAGTCATCTTGTTCGATTATTCCGAGCTCTGGAATAAAATAAGAGCGGTGATGCATATCGTCCCAAGGTTTGTCGGAACCATTCATGGCTTTGATGGTGGCTTCGTCGAAAGGAAAAGTCTCATCGAGGAATTCATGTGAACAAGACAACGAAGTGGCCCACATGGGCCTAAGAATGAGATCCCCCTCATCCGTCGGCGAGGTAACAGGATTGGGATCGGCAGAAGAGTCAAGAACAGCTTGATACGCAATCTTCGCTTTTGATAGTGGCATGGCCATTTCAGCATGTGAATGACTTTCATAAGATGAAGTCGGGGAAGGTAGGGTCCACGGATCACTAAAATAGGAAGTGTGGAAAGGAATGGACCTCCCTGTCAAAACGGGCCTACTGGTCATGGCATAAACATGATGACTCGGTGTCGTGAAGTCGAAAGTACCCATAAGGGAAGAATACATTCTGACACCAATATTCTCAGTTGTCGGCTGAGAATTTTTTATCACGGGGATCGACGGTCCAACAGATCCATTGGGACTAGAGTACGCAAAGGATAACTAGTCAATCATCACGATCTTCCCTTCATGAGGAAAACAAAGAGTATGGAAGACGGACGATACAACGACGACCATAGCATAGGTCCAATTGTGTCCTAGTAACAGGTTATAATAAAGAGGCGCATCAACTACCTTGACCTCCACCTCTACTATCTTCCCACCTAACTGGACCGAAAAGGCAAGAAGAATACTAGTGCCAAAAGTAAATTGTTGCTACAAGATGTGTTAGAAATGGTCTTGGTAAATTATATTAAATAAGGGTGATTGCTTGAATTAGTGGGTTAATTCAGTAAAGTGGCTTGATGTTGCAAGTCCAATTTGTGCATGCAAGATTGTAAGTGTGAAACAAAAGTAAAATCTAATCTAAAATTTGGCCCCTTAACAATTATCCCTCAAATGGGTACACAAGGGACTGCAGGACTTCCAATGGGGCAGAACCTAAGATCTCAAAGTTTCCCCATGAACTCACATGCAATCCCATGTGTATTGGACTCTTCGAGCAATAATAGAGAAAGGATTGTCCTAATTCAACTACTCTGCATTGCTCAACTCCCTTTATGATTGCACCCCAGATCAGGCAAAGATCGTAAGGGTCAAGAGCATACTAAGGCGTTGAGGGGAAAGGTCTATTGCTTTGTGAAATTGAAATAACTGAAATAAAATGCAAAATTCAAATCTAAAATGATCTAATTTAACGTACCCAGCCACCCACAGGTTGGGCTATGCCACTCCAAGGACTTTTTTCTCTGATCTTATCTCAAAATCAAAGGATTGTTCAACAATGTTAGAGGCATGAAAATTGCATGCATAAGACAAGATCCATGCTACAACATAACAAGTAAACAACGTGTCATGCACAACAAATAACCAACAAACGGATACATTAAAATACATATCTCAAAGATAATTAAATACACAACAAAAATAACATTAGACAGAAAACACAGAGAGCACTTATATTTCAAGTAACATTCACCAACTGGTTGTAGACCAAGGATGTTCCTCCCAACCATAGACATTGTTGTTCTTTTACTCTCAACAGAAGGTCACCCCCGAGCCAAGGCCGTGAATCCACAAGGACGGGTCATAGGTAAAATCTAAAACATGCAATAGTTGGCTAACTATCTCTCAGGTTTCCCAACCACACAACAAATCCTAATTTCCAACTCTCTTTCCCCCTCAGTTTGCACAACCCAAAGAAATGAACACCTTTATATGTCATGTAGTCCCTGAGGTTGTTTCATCTCTCTCCAAGGCTCTAGTGCTACTAGTGAGGAAATCTACCTACTGGAAACTCCAAGGATTCTCAGTTGTGGGAAGTTCTTGCAGAACTACCATCGATATCATCCTAACATGTTTTTCAACACTCAATCTTTCACAAGCCTTTCCGCACTCATAGCAATCCAAAGTACACCAGCTCTCTTATGCCCAGCCTACACAACCCAAGAGAATGGACCCCCTTCTCTACCACACAGTCCCTCGGGTTGTTTATCTCCTTCCAGGGCTCCAGTGCTACTGGTCAAGAATATCCATGCTGGGATTCTCAGGATTCATAGTTGTGAATAAACTTAACCGAGATCCACCCAAATAGCCATTTTATCCATGCTCAGACCAAGAGCACACAAATTCCAGAATGAGTGAGGAAAAATAAGAACAAGAACAAGGGGAAGAAGACCCAAAACATCCCCCCCAAGGGATGTTTAAATTACATGAAGACAAGAGCCACATGGCCTCGCTCCCAAGAAGCTCATGTAACCCCTTTTCTCCATAAAATCAATTATGGGTAAAATAAAATAATAATAAAAAGACTTATCCCCTCAAGCCCCCCTCTCTCATGGAATCATAGCCCCCTATCTCTTTTTTCCTTGTACGTCTTGCAGCAAGCAGTGAATTTAAGTTATTTATATGAAGTATTACATTTTTCTAGGCACTCTAGACCTTTTTCAACTTTAGTGGCTCACCAGCCTAAGTCACAATTACATAATACATTCTAGTTCATAAGGGTTAAAACCAGGGTGTTACATCCCCCTCCCCTTATATTGGCATTTTCCTCAGTGCACAACACCAATCCAATGTTATCAACATTACAAATCTAGGCTCTTGGACCTTAATCCACATAGGAAATCCAACCTACTCTTTATATGCATAGGCACTCTAGCCTAAATTAAACATGTATACATGGTCATTCCGACCTAAAACATGTATAATGTCCTTTTGAATTTATATTTCTGGGAGGAGTTCCAACCAGCAAGATCTCCTTCCCTCTCAGCCCTGTGCAACCCAAAGAAATGAACCCCTTTCTCTGCCATGCAGTCCCTTAGGTTGTTCCACTTCTCTCCAGGGATCCAGTGCACTCAACCAGAAAGTTTTAGAGTTGTGGCTTCCAGAACTCCAGCTTCAACAAGTCCATTGGGCTTTCTTCATTCTATGCCTTTGTCATTCAGTTGCTCCGGCATTACCTTCTTCTTGTTTTCCCTCATAGTCTGGTACTTTTCTAGATCCTCAACATTCATCGTTTTCCTACAACAATTAGAATGAATAAGCATGTCAATTCACAATTTGTGCATAGTTTTTTTTTTGTTGTTCATAATCTAAGAGTAAATTTTCATAATCCAGTACAATACTTATATGTGTGGTTCATGGATCTGCATCCATATGGTTGTCTCGTTAACTTGGCTCATTGTTTTCCTTGACATACCCATTGTGTGCATAATCCGAATCAATAGTTTACAAGAACTATCAAAGTCTCCTCTTCCTTGTGGTCACTCACCTTCCAGGACCAGGCTCAAGCATTCCCTTCTCTATTATACAGTCCCTCAGTAAATCCATCTTGCCTAGCCAGGGCGTTCTTACACAAGAATATTTCTAGGTACATAGGGTTCTCATGTCACAACAGTAGTCCTTTCCATGCTTTCCAACTTAAATATCCAACATCTCATCTGTATTACACGTATACAGTCATCATAAGATATCACTATAAACATTTTCAATCATAAATGTCAATCTCTTTTATATGGGAAAACAAAATTTTCCCAAGAATGAGCTTTATGCTTATAATGTTTGGCTTTGCAGTTGTAGATATTAGTCTTCCATATGGCTTACATCCCTGCCATATCCAAGACCATCCTACCTGCAATTTTCTCAATTTACACTTAGCCAAACAAATTGTCAGTATCTCATGTACAAGATATATATATTTCCATGGTAACAATTCAAAGCAAAATCACAAAGTGATCTCAGAATTGTTTACAACTACAATTCAGTCACCTCCATCAATTCTTTACACATGTATTATCAGCCCGTCTCTTCTTTCTTCTATCCAAAGATATTTTTATTACTATGTCCCTTCAACAGAGCTTTTCTGTAATTTATCATTATGTAGCTACTTTAACCTGCAACTTCCTTGTTGTAATATCTAACAATTCCTTAAGTGTTTTCAACTTTATGAGTTAGCAATACTTACATCATTTCAGTTGTTAGCATAATCATTTCTATGTTATATAATATATGCATGGATTCACCCAAATGCATTCAATAATTCTTGTAATATCACTTGTAACATTTTTAATATCTCCAAAAATTGATCTTGGAATTGTGACAAACAACAATCCAATCACCTTCAGCTAGTATTTATATTAAATATAATGAATCTATCCATCATTATGCATTTTCAGCACCACATGCTTTTAATAATGCAACAATTAATTATTAAATCAAATAAAAATTGATGTACCAATACCGATGGCCACATTTACACAATGCATCTATGCGTTGACTACATAATACCACATAACTATGTCATGCATTCACCAAGGTGATTTGGAAGGTCTGGCCAACGCCTCAACACATCATCCATGAACTTCCTATTGCTTGCCTGACTATTTGGATACCTTCCTTTTCAACCCAAACACAACACTAAGAATATAATTCTTAAGTGCTCTTCAGTGTCGGCAAAGAGGTTGCAATCCAAACATCATCTCTACAGTAGATACCATTGAGCACTCACATAGTGCTATAGCCCTTCCATATCCAACCATATTATGGTCTCACACATGACTAGATCTATGGATATTCATTGTTATAGAAGGAGTATGTCTCTTGAATTAACTCGGTTATGATATCATAACCAAACATAACATAATATGCAACTAACACTTTATCTAAATGAATTCTAGTATTGAAAACATTTACATACTATAGGCCTTTGGTCATTACATATCAATTTAAATATTGAAAATTAACTTAGGGAATTCCTACCTCAATCCCCTTCAACATGTATGCATCAACAGAAACTAAATGCATACATGCCTGGTTGTTATCAACCTACTTGTTGCTATCTGATCAACTGATATCTGTAGAATCTCACAGACTTCTTCCTTCATCATTTTGATCATCATTCATGACACCCTCATGGGTCTTCACCTAGATGGAAAACATAAGCAACAACAACATCCACATCGTTAACCCTGCTATATCATTTTTTCTGAATACACAATCCATCATTATTCATATTCAATTTCCATAACATCATTATTTCTTAATAATAGACTATTCTAAGTTCACAAGCATATTATATGCATATCCAAGCATGTGCAATTACACATCCATATGCACCAAGCATTTGTTGTCAGCATGCCTACTAATGCATATGCATTTTAACTTCATTGTATGCCTCATGCGCTCTAGTGCATTTTTGTTTTAATTCACTTATTTATTTATCTATTTATGTTATAGTTGGTTGTTCTTGAACTCCTTCATATCCTTGTTGCTTGTGCGCTCCCATTATACTCATATGCACTATTGTTCCCTACTCTGAACACTTTATATCCAAGTTCCACTTGGCCATTATGCAATCCAACCAGTGTGCTCCAATTGCCATAGCTCTTTTTGGGTAGTGATATCGACCTTTACCTTTATGACACATTCTAACACCCTAGAAGGAAGTAGCTCAAGCATTCGATCACTCTACTACAACATTCTTGAATCAAATAATATTACTCCTAGTTGTCCATCAGGTTACTTTATTAACATCTCCCTGTGAACCATACCTTTCACACTTAATACCATTCACCAATGGAAGTCCATTTTCATTTAGTGACACTTTTCAAGTGAGGGGGAATTCAATTTCTCTGCAATGGCATCCTACTTCCACTGTGAACTCTGATATCATAAGTGGATTTCTTTCAAACTTAAGCTTTGCAATTGTCTACACCTCTTCCTTCAATGCTAGGCAGTCATACTTTTCCTTTTATGCCCATCCATGACATATTTAACCTGCTAGCTTCATATCATATGTGAGGGTTCTTGCTTTTGTAGTACCTGCAATTTATTCAAATCATGTAGTTGTTGACTAATACTTTTGTTCCACTATTCTTGATATCTGTGTCCACCTTCGTTACTTTCTCTGTAGTTCTTTATTACCTCATCCAACTTCTCTAAGCTATGTCATGCCTCCATGACACTAAGATCTGATCCTATTCTTGAATTGATCTGGTTATACTTCTAATCCTGATAAACCTGCAAGCAACCATCTTGTTAGAATTATACATATCATACAAAATTGTCAATTAAATTTGCAGGTACCTTTTCTGTTTGATTTATGAAGAAAATAAAAGATCAATTATAAAAGTTATCCAAAAATTGAATGATTCCAAGTCATTGTCCTCTGAATCATCTTTTCAACGACTGAAATCTCGCCCCAATTCAATATCGTAGTTGAAAGTTAGGGTTCCCTGAAAAACAAAAACCACTTTCAACCCTTTTTCTCTTGTTTTGCAACAGGATTTTGTCAAAAAATTCCATAGCCCCCTTTAAACTGGTATAGAATCCAAATTTTGCACGGGCGCTTCCTTCAATCCAATTTCCATGTGACCACGGCTCGAAACCATGGACTTATTAATTCTTTAGCACCTTCCTCTAGCAGTTTTCTCTTTATTCTCTACATAGGACCTCGTTCAAACATAATGTCTGAGGGCTTATTCACTTCTAGGCCCTTCACGCCTATAAACAACCCATTTTCCTTATCATGAGACCAGTGTGGGGACCAAGTGCTCCAAACTTCGGCCTTCGACTATTCTCTCTCTTCAATCTCTGATTTCTCCCGGAGTTAAGTTTCACTGAAGCCCTTCCAACGAATCTACTAGCAAATCAGATGGTCAAGATTTGATCTCCCATCGAATGGATGGTCCTACCCCCATCTGGAGGCTTCAACGAGATCAACGACTATGACTTAATCAAGCGTTGAGACGGACGACTCTCAACCAATTTGGAAATTTGGTGCTCTGGGGCTCCGGGGTATTTCCATTCCCAATTCTTCCACTTCCCCAAAGTGACAATCCTATGAAGTTATTTCCATGTTCATCCATGGATCAATTGGATGGTCGAGACTTAATCAATCATTGGGACAGACGGTCCTTACACACTTTGGAAATTTGGCACTCCGGGGCTCCGGGATATTTCCATTCCCGAGTCTTCCACTTCTCCGAAGTGACAATCCTTCGAACTACTTACCTTTGCTTGATCCAATGGTCGAGAAAGGTCCCGAAGGAAACTCAAATTAATGGTCTACGTGCCTTCGCAACTTCGGGCTTCAACAATTTTCACTAGTAGAAACCTGGAAACCCCCAGAGTCACATACTCCCAGAGATGACATGGCACACTGATGTCACCTAGGGTGACGTGGATTCCTGGCACATGTGCCACGTGTCACTCAAAAATGAATAGATCGGGGTCCAAAAGGTACCAAATCTAGGTGACACGTGTCACCACACGACACCCCCACCACGTGGCATAAGCCACATCATCAACTACATGGATGATCCACAATCATTGCTCTAGATTTGATGGTCCATGTGACCTCACAGCGTTATACTTCGTGAATTCAGCACTTCGAAGCTGCAACGCTTTGGGGTTTTTCTTTGTAACATACTTAGTAATTGTTGGAGTGGTGAAGTTCTGAAGTCTAAACCTCACTACCCCTCTACCACTACTAGATATGATGGCCCAAAACACTCTTGAAGTCCTTCCCTTGATCTAATGGTCGACGAGAATTTCAAGACTTTGGCATTCCAAGGCTCCGAGCTGTAACAATTCAACAAATTTAAAAACTCACGAAGTCACATACTCCTGAAGTGGTCAATGTCGGTTGACCATGATCAACGATGGAGATCTCCCCGTGCCTTCCCTCAAATTGGACAGTTGACGGTACTTCGCAACTCCGACCTTCGACAGTTCAGGCTTTGCCTGCCTACCAAGATTCAAATCAAAAAGGTTCTGAAGTCTTACCTTTTTCACTTTTCCTCGATCGATGACTGACGATCAGCAATCTAGATCTGATGGTTGGGACTTCACCTTTCCCAACTTCTGGTTCCACTTTCATCGGATGGATCCTACTCACTGAACCACTGATCCAACAATCCAGATCTCCCTTGATCCCTCAGTGTTGATCACATCCAAATTCAGAAGGGATGGTCACGATCCCACAATCCCTTTCAAGGATCTCTGATGCTATGGCTTCTGCGCAGACTCTGCAATGCCATTCCTCCTAAGATTTTTTACTTCAAGGTTGTAAATCGATCTCAACCAAGAGACTCTGACCAACAAATCCGGCCCATACTAGCCTGGTGTTTCAACCAATAGCTCTGATACCAATCTGTAATGTACCCAACCACCCACATGTCGGGCTACGCCACTTAATCTGACTGCAACACACCCAGCCACCAATAGGTGAGGCACACTGTAGTCCAAGGACTTTGTTCTCTGATCTTATCTCGAAATCAAAGGACTGTTCAACAATGTTAGAGCATGAAAATTGCATGCAAAAGACAAATTCCATGCTATAGCATAAGAAGTAAACATCATGCCATGCATAAAAAATAACCAGTAGATAGACACATTAAAATACATATCTCAAAGACAATTAAATACACAGCAGAAATAACATTAGACAAAAAACACATAGATCACTTCTCTTTCAAGTAACATTCACCAACTAATTGTAGACCAAGGACATTCCTCCCAACCATAGACATTGTTGTTATTTTACTCTCAACAACAGGTCACCCCCGATCCAGGGCTGTGAATCCACAAGGACGAGTCCTAGGCCAAATATAAAACATGCAACAGTTGGCTAACTAGCTCTGAGGTTTCCCAACCACACAACAAATCCTAATTTCCAACTCTATTTCCCCCTCATCCTACACAACCCAAAGAAATGAATGCCTTTCTCTGCCATGCAGTCCCTGAGGTTGTTCCATTTCTCTCAAGGGCTTCAGTGCTACTGATCAGGAAATCTCCCTACTGGAAACTCTAAGGATTCTCAGTTGTGCGTAGTTCTTGTAGAACTACCATCGATATCATACTAACAGTATTTTCAACACTCAGGCTATCACGGGCCTTTCGGCACTCATAGCAATCCAAATTACACCAACTCTCTTATGCCCAGCCTACACAAACCAAGAGAATGGACCCCATTCTTTTCCACACAGTCCCTCAGGCTGTCCATCTCCTTCCAGGGATCCAGTGCTTCTGGTCAAGAATATGCATGTTGGACTCTCAGAATTCGCAGTTGTGAGCAAACTTAACCAAGATCCACCCAAATAGCCATTTGTATCCATGTTCATATTGTTGGCTTAATTCTTTCCTTTACCATATGAGTTATTGACCCAGGGTTCATGTCTCACAGGTTTCCAACAAATCCTCTAAAACTATCAGCCCTCCTGGTAAACCAGAGGGAAACACAGTGCACAGAATGCACTACGCAGTCTCACCCGAGATAGCTTTAAATGGGTGGCTATAAGACTCAGGTGTTTACAACCTAGGATTGAGTATGAGATAGGATTTTATTGTTCAGAGCCATCTACTACGAATTGTGATTGCAATCTACTATTACTCACAGGTGCACATTTATCTTTAATAGTTTATTTCTCGAACAACACAATCGTATTCCATAACAATGTCTTAACTCATTAATTAAACATAACAATTAACTGTTGAAAGCAAACAAAGATATACTTGCATTCATCATATTACACAGGCATTACCGTGGTTCACCCCCTCTTGGGCTACTTCCACAAAGATTTGGCTCTTGGCTTTTTTATTATGGTAGTTATGCATCTCCAGCGCCGTGTGCTTACAATTCTCCTCTAATGGGTAAGATCTGTGTGAGGCGAACTAGATCACACCAGGCTCCACAGCCTGTGACCTAATCCTCAGATCTTCCTTCTTTCCTTTGTTCCTAGCTCAACATCTTAAAAAATTGGTCCATAACAATATTACATAACTCATCAACTCGTACATATTGCGATGGAATATTACAAAAGCTTAACTAACACAAAACATGAATGAACTTCTCTATTCTATGATACCNATATATATATATATATATATATATATATATATATATATATATATATATATATATCGGTCTCTTCAGCCATTTACAATCGTATTACCAAAACCCTAACCCTATCGCCATTAGGTCTTCCTCCCATGCGTGCGTGTTGTTCTTCCTCCAGCTGTCACTTTCCTAGTGCACGCTTTCTTGCATGTGCGCATGTTGTTCTTCCTCCAGCTATTACTTCAGTTTATGCATGCTTTCTTTCCCACGATCATCCTTCTTTCCACTTCGGCCTGGTGCCAACACATACCATGATCACACGAATTCCAAAATGAGTGAGGAAAAAGAAGAAGAAGAACGAGGGGAAGAAGACCCAAAACATCCCCCCCCCCCAAGGGATGTTTAAATTACATGAAGACAAGAGCCACATGGCCTCCCTCCCAAGAAGATCATGTAACCCCTTTTCTCCATAAAATCAATTATGGGTAAAATAAAATAATAATAAAAAGACTTAGCCCCTCAAGCCCCTCTCTCTCGTGGAATCATAGCCCCCTATCTATTTTGTCCTTGTCTGTCTTGCAGCTAGAGGTGTATTTTTATTTATTTATATGAAGCATTACAATTTCCTAAGCACTCAATCCCTTTTTCAAATTTACTGGCTCACCAGCCTAAGTCACAATTACATAATACATTCTAGTTCATAAGGGTTAAAACCGGGGTGTTACATCTAATATATAAATTAAAACTACATTAATGTTTTGCAATTCTTGGGTTTACTTTAACTTTGCAAAAATGAAAAAGAGAGCAAGTAAAAAAGATAAAATGCAAAAAGTGGCAGTTCCCACAAGGGGATTGGGGGATGTCAGGCCTAGTGGGTTATCCCAATCTTTCTTTTCAGTTACTATAGATTTGGAAGAATGTCTCTTGGTATTTTATACTTCAAGGCCAACTAGACTTACAATATGGTGGAAGAACAAGTTTAGATCAAAGAAGAGGTTTGTTAGGGGGTCTTGAATGCTCTAGATCCTCAAAATTTCGGCAGAGCTTCTCCTTGGCTGCTAACAAAACCTAAAAAAACAACAAGCTAAAGAGGCCAAAAGATGCCAAAAACCACTTTGAAAGTGCCTGCAAAAGATGTTAGATTTATGCAAAAAAATTATAAGTAAAAGAATTAACAAAAGGGTAAGCAAACTAGCTAGAATCAAGCATTAAACTAACTAGTCTAAGTGTCTTTTATTCGATGTTTGGACAACGAGCAAAAATCACCTAGATTAGCTAGATCTAGAGATCAAAAAACTATTTATTATGAAAAATGAAAGATCTATCTTTTACTAAGTAAATAGACGACCTTTCCTAGACTAGATCTATCAATAGATATATAAGTTATAAGCAAAAAGTAAATCTAGTCTAACTTTGCATGCAAGGTTAATACTTTCATATTTGAAATTAAATTATAGATCTAACTATTGCATGCTAAAAGTAACCAAGATTATTTTAATTTTAGTGAAAGAGAGATAGAAGGAAAGAGCTTGCAATGTGGAACTTCTTTGGGCTATGGGGTCTTTCGGTGTTGCACTGAGGGACTTTGTCCACTAGAGGCTTTGAGCTTGTGGGAGGATGCGTTAGGATATTTCACCACTTCTTTAAGGATGACTAACCTGCAAGATTAAAAGACTTTGCAAAAGAGGGTTTTTACTCCCCTTTTCCAGTTTAAGAGTTGATTCCCACACAAGAGACTTACACAACATGTTAGTTCATCTAAAAAGACACACAAATCAAAATCTCTAAATGTAAAAATACAATAACATCTAAGAAGCAAACAAGTTTGGAAGATATTACCCTACTATGTGATAACACACCTTCAAAGGCCCATTCAACGGAAATACATACAAAATGATAATTCACAGGTACCTCATATGATTAGAACAAGAACATCAAGCATCCACACAATGTTGCACAACAGCCAAGTGACCTCCAAAGTCTTGAATCTTTATTCCAATAGTAAATGCTTACAATATAATACACAAGTGTTTCTACAATCTCCAATTCTATCCAAAAGATGGAGATAAAGCTTGTTTAAATAGCAAAAGTGGGGTGCACCTCTCAACAAGGAGGGGCACACTTTCTCATGTGGGAAGAGACATGTGGGTGAAGGGAAGATGTCCATGACTCAAGTGGATTCAAATAAAATGCCACATGACAAGTGAGGAAGGATGAGAGGTCGCCACCTCTCAAGAGGTAGGCGTCTCTCTCCATGAGTGTGCCACCTCTTGAGAGGGAGGGCACGCCTCACCTTTGAAAAATCCATCCACTTGGAGTGGGTTGCCACATAACTCATTTCAGTCTCCAAACAACTTACCCTCAAGTTCCACATACGCCCACTGAAGAGTAGTCAACTAGACACAAGCCAAAACATGTTTTTGACATGTCTCCTTGATAATCGGGATGTTGATTTGTTTGTCTTTTATTTACCTTTTTCGAGCAAAATTGGCTTTTATAAGAGAATGAGTCAATAATTTCTCTTGAAAAATTGGTACAAGGGTATAAGGTGTATTTTAGGTTAGAAAACGACACCCCCCAAGACATATAATTCCTCCTAGTACCACTTATTTAATATTACATCAATTTACAAAGTAAAAATCCCATTTTGCGAGAAATTTTACGACTTATTAAAATAATTAAAAAATCCTAGAGGGGCCTAGTGCATGTCCATAAGACTAAAACATAATGACTAGCATGGTAATATACATAATACACTAGACTCGGAAAACACACACTAAGGCCTAACCATTAGTACACACTCCAGCTTTGGAGGTAGTGAGTGAAAAAACTTAGAAATTATAATTCATTGAAGTGCAAGATATAATTAACGAGTGAAAAAAAACACTCTAGAGTATGCATTAATGATCAAGTCTTAGGGGTATGATTCTTTTACATAATAAATACCTCGTTCTAGCTCATTTTAATACAATCCCCCCCATGGGCGTATGGATCATGCATGAAGAAGAACAAGAACAAGAAAATTTGAAGGGGTCATAAAACCTGGTTGGACTTCGGCACTCTGATTTTGAAAAAATGACTCATTCAACCTTTGTAGATCATCGTCAGTCCTTCCTAGATCAACTAGGGAGGTAACGTGTCCCACCAATACTTTCCTTGTTGTTCCTCCTTGCCTCATCCTAAGGTGCACCCCACTTGTGCACCCATCCTCAGAGCTCCATGTCTTTTTACTTCACTTTTTTTTCTTCTCTTCCTTTGGTTGTACACTCTTTCTCTTATGGGGACTCCAAGGGTCACTTGTGTGAAACATCATGTTGTTTGTGTGTGTTGTGCCCCTTCATTAATCTTCACACTCAATCAAACCGTCGCACCCCTCTATGGACCCAGTGCACCCAAATGAGCCCATTCACCCATCAACTGTCACATCTCTTGGACCGACGCGCCCCCTCCTTGGGTGTGCGTCGCTTGCCTTATGCCCTTCCTTATGTCGATAATTATGACTCTTTGTGGGTGTGTCGATGGGGTCATTGAACCTCTCTGGTGCACCCATGATACAAAGGGCAGACATGTCCACTACTTGGGCATTCTCCATAGTTGCCCCGCCCTTTCCCAAATTCAACCCAAGTCTTCGTCATCCATTGCAAGGGAAGAAGGGTATGTGCCCCTTTGGAATCGCACATCACCATCATGCCCCAATGTACCCATGTCCATGCCCATAATACAATTTATTTCCCAATCGTCCCTTCCCCCTTGTGCTCTTCACATGTTCTGTCATTGAATCTACCCAGAGAGCATACATGCTCAGTAGCTGTCTCAGAAGGCCTTACATATATGATTTTGGTACAAATAACACTTTCTTAGATTGGCATATAGTTGATGTTCCTTTAGAACTTGCATCACCAACCTCAAGTGAAGTTCATGCTCTTCCTCAGACTTGGAATAATAAGTATGCCATCCAAGAACACAATGACAAACTTATCCAAATAATTTATAAATATGTCATTCATTAAGCACATAAAGACAACTAGTGCATTGGTCAATCTAAATGACACCACTACAAATTCATAATGCCCATACCTAGTTCTAAAAGTTTTCTTACTGGTGTCTTCTTCCTTGATTCTCACCTAGTGATATCTTGATCTCAAGTCTATCTTTAAAAATATCTTTGTTCCTCTTAGATAATCAAAGAGATCATCAATTCTGGGTAGAGGGTGTTTGGTCCTCACAATGGATTTATTCAGTTGTTTAAAGTCAATGCATAATCTCAATATTCCATCCTTCTTTTTAACAAAGAGTATTGGTGCTCCCCACGGTGAAACACTTGGGCATATGTACCCTTTCTTTAACAATTATTCCAGTTGCATTCGTAATTATTTTAATTCTGGTGTTCTCATTCTGTAAGGTGTCTTTGGTATTGGGGCAGCTCCTGGTACTAAATCAATAGAGAAATATATATCCCTCTTTGGTGGTAATGTTGGTATTTCTTGGAATACATCTTCAAACTCTTGCAATACTAAAAAATCTTCGAGACTTGGCTCTTTGGTCTTTTCTAGATCCTCCACATGAGATACATTCAATTGACATCATTTCCTAAAATGTTTCTTCAGTTGTAAGGCCAAAATATCCCTTATAGTAATGGGTCTTGGAATTCCTTTCACAATGCTATGTTTTCCTTCTTCATCAAGACATGTAAATCTCTTGTTATGACAATCTAGAACAACATGATGCTTGTCCAACCAATCTGTTTCAATTAGGATATCATAATATCCTAATGGTGTGATATTCAGATCAAAATTAGTACTCGCTCCATTCATATTTATTGGACAATCTTTGACAGTTTCATTGATACTTCTTTTAGTTCCAATGGCTCGCTGAACCAAACATGATTTTTCAAGCTTACTTTTCTCCAAATGAAATACATCCACTATTTTAGGATCAATGTAACTATGGATTGCTCCTAAATCAATTAAAATAAAAATAAGTTGAATAATGAACTAACCTTCCACCTCAATCATATGGGATTGGTGTTTTACTTGTCAATCTTCCAAGGCTGCATCTATTCTTGGAATATTTCTACACATGTTTTCTATTGTAGTATCATTTTGGATTTTATGCAATTTTCTCATCTTGTCTTCTCTGTGAAGGAAATCCTTGTACATGTGATAGTATTTACATCCACAACATTTGATTGGTGGTCTTCCCCTTTTTCCCAAGGAGTATTCCTTATTGGATTCATTCTTAGCAGGTTGATCTTGTTGATTTGTATTAGGATTGTTTGAGTTGAAAGGAGGTTTGAATTCATTCCTTCTCTAATCATATTTCTCCTTCTTGTTATCCTTCCAAGACTTCTACAAAGATTCTTTACCCTTGCCTTGATCATACAAGTACTTAGCCTTTCTAATAGTATTTGTCAAAGTTTTGGGATCATCATATTAAATTCTATATTTATAGAAAGATGGCAGACCACTCAGAAACCTCTATATCTTCACCTTTTTATCCTTGATAAACCCCACATACTTCAGCAATCCCAAGACCTTATTTTCATATTCTCTCATGGTCATGCTCCCCAACCCGCATTCAAATAACTCTTGCATATTTTTGTCTTATAGTGATTTGAAAGATACTCCTTCTGAAAATATTTCTTGAACTGCTTCCAAGTAATCCTGCTCTCATTAATGTGTTCAACTTGCTTCAATTGATCCCACCACATAATAGCTTTTATATGCAAATGGTATGTGGCAATTATGGCTTCTAGGTTACATGAGTAGTTGTGCAACTGAAAATACTTCTTGATTCCAAGCAACCAGGCTTCAACATCATCTCCCATTTCTCTTTCACTATCAAAGGATGGTGGCTTAATCTTCTTAAGCTCTCCTTGCAAATTGTCCAACTTATATCTTCTTCATTAATGCCTAACATGAGACACTTTTGGATTGCTTATTGAATATTTAGATGAATAAAACTTCCTAGTTGAGTAAGGAGGTGAATGTTGTTTATGAATTATACTATCACTTCTTGATTGATTGGGTCTTCTGCAACTATCTCTTCTTTCATAATGTCTACCTTCTTCTTCATGCCTTGGGCATGATCCATTCTTTACTTGTCTCTACAATTGATTTATGCTTTGCATCATTTGAGCATTTATTTCATTTTTCTCCTCATGTGCTCTAATTATCCTCTCGTTGTCAGCTCTATAAATCTACACTTCCATTCTGAGACTTCTCATAGTTTCTACCAACTCTGTTGGTTCCACTATGCTCCTATGTCTATTAGATTATGTCTCGTCATTACCCACACAAATATTTTGACCTTTGGTTTCTCTCTCGTGTCTGTCAGATATTTATGCATTCTCCATGACTTTGATATCCAATTCCTAGGCTTGAATTTATCTGCTTATACCTCTAATTCTACAAAATTTGCAAACAACCATTTTTGTTAGAATTATACATATTATAAAATTTTGTCAATTAATGTTGCAGGTCCCTTTTCTACTCAATTCATGAAGAATTATATCATAATTCTCCAAATTTTAATAATTCTAGGTTATTCTCCTCCGCATCAGATTTCAATTACTATTCTTATGCCCCAATCCAATCTATGAGATGAAATTTATGGCTTCCTGAAAAAGCCACTTTCACCCCATTTGTGCATTTCCTCGACTAGTGCAATTTTATTAGAAGGCCAACTTCTATCAATTCTAGAAGAAAATATATCAAGAACCAAGAAATTTTTTGCATTGGGCACTGAAAACACTCACATTGTTGAACACACAACAACCTTCATATTCTCCATATTTTTCTCCAGTAAGATTCTACAACAATATGGAATCTGCAACTTTGTCCTTTTTACAATTTTTTTCTAGAGAATTTTTAGCAAAATTGGTTATCTCTCAATATGTGCACTTTTGGAAAAAAAAACTTCACAAAATAAAATTTGTTTGTATCGATGAGTATATAAAATGTCGAGTAAATAAAAATTTTCAATTTTGTGATCTAGGGAAACTTTGCCTCCTTTGAAAATCCCAAAAATCCACAAAAAGTGGCATGGAATAGAAGATTTTGGACTATTTCAGCTTCCCCATTCCAAACCCCTTAGGATTTATTCAATTCATTCATGGGTTATTTCCATGTCTTCTTTCTGGAGACTCTCCAATAATTTCAACTTAATCTAGATTTCTACCAATGATTTGGACCTAGATCTTTAAAAACCACTATTTTGCAATTTATGACCAATCCAAGCAAAAATGGATAGTGGTTGTCTATGGCACTTTTGTATCCCTCCTTACAGTGTACAAAACCCAAAAGTTTCATCTCAATCTGAATTAATTTGCTCCAGTTACGGCCAAAATAAGAAAATGGCTCTAGACTTGGGTTTTCTTTTAAACTGTAGGACATTTTTCCCACGTGGCAATTTGTTGATGTGGTTGTTGATGTGGCACTACGAGTCCACATAGAACCCTAAGAGAATGCCATGTCACCTCTCCAACCACCT
>ML799020.1:24214-65180 GCA_009831015.1 Picea engelmannii | reverse complement strand
ACGCACACGCACACACTTAATATAAAAATAATTTATTAAATACGAGACCCACCCATATCGGCTACCACATGGCACCATTGTAGTGTCCCATGTCAAAAATGGGTAACCTATCCCCATCTCATATCTAATGACGTAGATTAGGTGAGATCGACAGTGGAGAGGCCATGTCACATCCCCAACGTGCACAGACGTTAACATACCCCCTGGGGTATGACACTCCAAAACCCTTGATATGTGGCATAATTTTAATGGTGTTGCATCATAGAGGGCCTCGGGATAAATCTCCTCGCTACCCATGCGACACTGGTTTGTGGTATTGGCTATACCACCATGCTAATGTGGCTCCCACATCACCTATTGGACCCACCATGTGCACTGCAGACCCTTCCAACGTGCCACCAATGGTCGTTGTGCACCCGCCACCATGGACCTGCCACTGTGGTAGGCACGACACCTCTGCCACATCGCATCCATGTCATGTTGACGTCATGGTACAAAAAATTATCCAAATTTTTTGAAATTTCAATTTTTTTCCATTTTTTTCTAAAAATGCATATTTTCAAGAAATAACATTCAGATGCCCTAGCTCCCAGCGCTTCGGCCTCTACGAAAGTCTCAACTTGCAAATCATCCCATACACCTGAATCATTGCAACCAATGTTGTAATATGAATCTGTGACATACCCGTCACCAGCAAACCCAAAAGATTGGCTCGGATACGAATATGTAATGTACCATCAACCCGAGTACCTCTAAATTTTTCTTCTTGGGAAAATTATGAATTCTAAAACCAATTATTAAATTCAAGAAACATGATACTAGCACATGCAATAATCAAGAAGCATGCTAAACTATAAAATAAATGATCAACATGACATGCACAACATTAACAACAAGCACGCACAATATAAATACATCTTAGAGATAATAAATACACAGTCGAATATAATTACACAGAAAACATAGAGAGCACTTATATTTTTAAATAAACATTCACCAACTGGTTGTAGACGTCGGACATTCCACCCAACCATATACACTATTTTTCTATCTCTCAACATCAGGTCACCCTAGAGCTAAGGCTATGAATCCACAAGGACGGGTCTTAGGCCAACTCTAACATACACAACTAGTTATCAAGCTCTCAAAGTTTTCCCAACCACACAATAATCCCAATTTACCAACTCTCTTCCCCTTTAGCCTACACAACCTAAAGAAATGAACTCATTTCTCTGTAATGTTGTCCCTCAAGTTGTTCCACTTATTTTACAGGGCTCTAGTACTATTGGTCATGAAATCTCAATGCTGAAAACTCCAAAGATTCTCAGTTGTGGACAGTTCTCTCTCAATTTTCATTATTCCCGTGCAAACATGCATCCAATCCTTTCTAGAATAATCAACAATTGATTATAGGCAACAAACAATGACTCTCATATTTCCATAATTCATTTCCCATGCCCAGACCAAGACCTAGAATGAATGAGGAACCAAAATGAAAATGAGTAATTAACCAAAAGAACGAGGAACCCACAAACAACCAAAAATGGCGTTTATGTAATTACATGCAAATAAAGAACTACATGTACTTCTCCAAGAAGTTCATGTAACCACTTTTCCCAACTAAGTCCAAGATGGGTGAATAAAATAATAGTAAAAATACTTAATCTCTTTAACCCCCTCTCTTGTGGAATCATAGCCTCCTATCTCTATCCTTGTTTGTCTTGCAACCAACGATGTATTTTATTAATATATTCAAAGTATTACATTTCTAGTCACTCCGACCTTTCAACTTTATAAGCACTTTGGCCTTGCATGAATAAACAAAAATACATTTTTCGGGACTCAAAATCGAGGTATTTCATTGTCAAAACCAAAAATAAGTAATCATTTTACCTCATTCCAACCGGTGTGCACATGGATTTATGTGAAATTAATTCACTTCATCATCGTTTTCATTGTTTGACTTGGCCAATTTAATTGACGGTAGATTCTAGTTTGAACGAGAATGCTCCACTCTTTATTCCCACAACATTCCAGTTATGCGTGGGTCAAAATAGACCGCCTTGAAATGACATCAACTCATCGTGATTTCATGCATTGAGATCCCTCGACTAACAATGGAGAAGGACAAGCTCAAAGATTAAAGCATTAGCGACCAAGTACGCACTCAAGGCACCGTGGTCCATCTATGGGCACTATTGGAGTGAGAACGTGCACTGTGGCGCGGTCAATGGGGCATTTGTTGCAAGTTGTTTTGGATTCTACAGGTGGATTGCACCCTCAGGGCCATATATCTTATAAGATTGATACACAATACTTCCAGGTATTTCCCTTGCTATTATACAAATTTGGTTTTGCATAATGCAACGTTGCTTGAGAAAACTGTGAGAATTCCACTTCCAAAGAATATGATAATGGATTGGGATTGGTGGGAGCAATGGGTGCCACATCTCAAAAAGCTATGGAAACTCATTCATGGAGTAAACTACACATTGCAAGAAGGTAACCATATGAAACTGTGGAGATTAATCCCCAGGGGCCTCAAGCACTTGATGGCAACATTGGTCTTGATGGCATGTTTCAAACCTATTGTTGTACACCATTGGACAATAGCACGTTAACATCTTTGATTAAAAATCTGATGCCAATAGATTTGAGTATACCTAGGGTGGCATAAAATAAATGCTAAACTACATTGCAGATGAAGAACAATAATGCATTTATAACTCTATGCTTAGAAAAATGATTAACATTTGACATAATCCTCCGAGATAGCCACAAAGAGGATTTCAGTGTGATCATGTATGCCTAGTGTAATATGATTCTATGTTCAATAGTTCTTATCAATGATATAATTGGCATGAATCTTACCAATGGAATTAGAAACATAGTCTCTTAGCCATCTTCAATTTCAAAATTCTAATGTCATTTTTTACCCTTTATTCCACTAGTAATAAACCATAGACATAAAGCAACCTCAAGGCCTAAATATGCAAGTATATAAATGTAAAGGCTTCGTCCTATAAAGTGGTTTGTGAGCTAGGGAGATAATGCAAAGTTTAGTTTTGTTGTTGAGTTGCTACTTTTTTGAGAAGTGTTAATTTTTTCAATGATGACTATACTTATGCTAAATATGAATGTAATGACCCCCATACTTCAATACTTGTTTATTATGTCGATGATCTATTTTGATGATGTTCTTCATTATGATGTATTATTCTATTGTTGTTTCTACTTATTTATTGCATTAGTGAATGCTTACATCTTTGATATAACCTAATATATGTTATAATATTGGTTCAATGGTGAAGATAATTAGCACATGGTTTATATATTAAAGCATGAGTTTGTATATGGTTATGTATGTCATCTATTAACTTCTTCTAGTGAATCTCAAGTCTTCACAATGCACTCCACGTGAGAGATTCCTTGTTTGCAGGGATTGATATGTGGGTGCTAGACTACAACATCTTTGTTGGAAAACCATTTGGGCCTTAGTATGCTACTTTGATCCAATAATAATACTATGAATCCATATTTGCAAGTATAAGGTATGGGTAAACTTAAGCAATCTAACTTAATCCACGACCTCCTATTTTGTAGTAACCACCTCCTATCATCAAGGAATAAAGAAAGGAGTGGATGGAAGAATTCTCACTCTCACCCTATTCACCCGTTCATTCATGCAAATTCGAATTGGTAGACAGTAACTAGAAGAAAAAAAGTGTTCTTGAAGAAAGAAGAGAGGTTTTCATGAAATAAATGCAACCCAGTTATTGTATGAGCCATAAGGGAATGAAATAAGGACTACTTGGTGTTATTATTCACCATTATTGAGTAGGAACCACCCTCTTAAAATTTATGTAGATTGTTGCCATGTTTGGGTAGATGTCACCAAGGAAGAAGTCAATGGGTATTTTATTTAAACTCCGAAACCCTAAAAAAATGAATATGCTCAAATTGCCATATATGAATATAAAGACCAATTATGTGACACAAAGAGAGACAAGAATACATGTATTAGAACAAGTTCTTTTTTCTAAACCTATGAGTCGATTCTATATCTATTTATTGGAAACATTTTGCTTAGGTCTCTAGCCCTATTACAAGGTTAGTTCATTCATGCATCAACAACTCATTGTTTCAAGTATGATTCTCGGACCTTCATTCATGCATCTAGTCTATTTTTTGTATTAAAATCGTGGGGAATTTGTAGGATTTTTGGGGCTCATTTTGAAATTGAGTTAGTGTCTATAACAATTTTGTCATGTGTATTGATGTTTAGTGTCAAAGGTAATAAAAATGTATGTGTCTAATTATTATTTCTCTATACAAGTAGTAGGTCATGTGTGTTGGTGGTTGTCATATCAATCAATTTTTTGTCCATCTTATAGTTTTTCATGGTTTTGGTTAGCAAATCGGTGATTTGATTTGAGGGTTTCATCCACTATGTGTCTCTCATTGATGTTATCCCAACCACAATCGTTGATGAGGAAGCATATATGGCATGTAGGAGGTTTTAGTGTCGCTCATTTTTGGCATTATGGGAGGCATAAATGTTAGTACAAGACCAAGGTCTACAAGCTAGGAGCATTAATGTTGAGGAGAATTCCATTTGTTAGCTATGATTCATTTGTATGCACTCTTATTCAACTCAACCATATTTTGTTGGGGGCTCGTGTCCTATGTCTTGACTTTGCCGCAAAGGTTGTTGATGTGTAATTTCCTATCTATGATGTTGATACACAATTGGTTGTCTTTGTGTGTCTATCTTCAATTTGGTTGCAGTGTGATTTCCCATCCAATATATTGATACCCCTTTGGATTGTGGCCCAGAGTTTCATTAGTGACGTCTCTAGGTAGGAGGTTTTTGTATCGGTGGTGCATGGGGTTTTCTTTGGGTTTGTGTCTTATGTCTTAAGTGCCTTGAACCATTTTTCAAAGGAGGTGGATGTTGGAGCTTGGATATGCAAAGGACTCTACAGAACCTATGCCTTGTTTACAATTAAGTGTTAGTTGTGCAAAACACTCTATACAACCTATGCCTTAGTTTCATATCTTGTACATGCAATGTGAACTACATGTTTGGATTTTATGTGAACTATCCCTTTGAACCTTAGTTGTGTGTAGGTTTGTGCAAAATGGTTCTCCATACAATATTCAAATCCTCAAGTGAGTTAATAAACTATTAAGATATAGATTTTGAATGAATGTGGTAAAGTTTCCTTTTAGAAAAAAAAAATGGATTTCCGTTGGGTGTTTGTTGTATTAAGGTCTTTGTTTGTGTAAGCTTGTGGGTCGATGCCATTGTTATGTGACTTTGTGATTTATAATTGAAGTGGATGTTGTTAGAAGGTCTTTGTAAAGGGTTCAAATGTCGTGATACCTTCTCCACCTTAGTAATAATTGACTAAGTTTTCAATTGAAGGTTGAAATGAGTTTTTCCTATGCATTAGAAAACATATAATTCAATGTTAATGGCATGCCATGGTCTTGGCTAACAAATCCTAAAGTGAAACCATATGCTTTAAATGATATAGATGTATATTAATGTCTCAAAAGTAATTTGAAGGTTTGGAAAACACAATCAATATCGATTCATTGCACTTAGAGTCAAGTTGGGAAAATATTTCCCAATACCACTAGCATAAACATTGTTGGAGTGTGATGAATGTAAAGGTTAATTTTGTGAGATGTACTCTAAATTTAGCACCAAAGTAGGATCAATTAGGGAAGGTTATAATGGATCTTATGATAAGGAAAATCACCTACATGGGGAGTAAAATGAGTCTGAGATGTACCTGATCAGATTGTGAGTTACTGCAATATTCATATTGTTGTGGGATAAGACATTATGATTTTTCTCCTTTTAATTGGAGCTCATAATTTATTTTGTATTTTGTTTTGATTTTTGCAAGCATTGTGCTCTGTGAAGGCAGAGATGTCGTTTTAAGTTTATTTAATTATCTAACACGATGTTTTTCAGGTGAGAGATAAATTTTGGATTCATCTTAATAACTAATGGATAAGACAACAACGCCATAGCCCAAAATCAAATTTGTGAAATACCATAAACAATTCTTTAAATTGTGGACCAAGTGCCTTTTATTTATCTCTTCTAATGTGAATGAGGTGTCAATGAAGTGGTACCAGAACCCTTACACCCGGGGAAGGTGCAAGTGTTATATATGTACTTTTCCATTCTATAGACATAGATTTCACTCCCAAAGGAAATATTTAATTGGTGTATTCTGGATTTTTTCCCTATGGTATGAAAACAACCTTCATTTTCACTAGTTGAGAAATTCACTATATTGTCACAGGGTTTTCCATTGCCACTATTTGGAATCAGTATCTTTTGCCCAACATGCCTTGTCCATTTCATATATTATCCATATCTAAAATTGATATAGTTTTGTTGATGCTTGAAAAACCTAGATGTAGTTTTGATATAGTTGTATTGCAAGGCATTTTTAAGAATGATTTACAAGTTATAATTGTAAGTTCAATGTTATTTGTATTGGGATAATTATGATTATAATGTTACTCATTTTTCCATCTAGTCTTCTCTTTTAATATTTCTTGATATCTTCAGAAGATCGGGTTTATACATTCTATAGTATCTTTGAAGATTTGGGACCCATTTATAGGTTTTTGAGGTTTTGTGTTAATTTTGGAGAAATATTTAGGAAGCCATTGTTTTTCGTCATTCTCAAAGGAACAACACTAAATATTAAAGTCTTAGGATAGTGTTTTTCAGACTCTTTTTGGATTTGTACAAGGGAGGTAATTATCATTGTTTGCCTCATATTGGATCATTGTTTCATGATCGAAAATGTGCCTTAAACATTGATGTTCTCACTACCTTCTCGGATCCTGTCTAAGGCAATTGTAATGTTATCTTATTATTACCTAGAGGCTTCCAGATGTTTGGGTATTGGTTGCAACTGCAACATGCTATTACACATGCACACACATATATATATATATATATGGGTTGTTTCATTCTCACTTTCTCCTAGCTTCATCATGGTAGACGAGTAAATCCAATAGTGAAGGATCATGTGTGTATGATTTTGCATGGCATATGTCAATTGAAGTGAAAATGTGTTTGGATTCTATGTGAACTATCCCTTTGGACCTTATTTGTGCAGAGGTTTGTGAAAAATGATTCTCCATACATATATTCAAACCCTCAAGTGAGTCAATAAACTATTAAGATCTAGATTTTGAATGATTGTGATAAAGTTTCCTTTTTTAAAAATAGGTTTTTCATTGGGTTTTTGTTGTATTGAGGTATGTGTTTGTGTAAGCTTGTGACTTTGTGATTTATAATTGAAGTGGACATTGTTATAAGGTCTTTGTAAAGGGTTCAAATGTTGTGATACTTTGTACACCTAAGTAATAATTGACTAAGTTTTTAATTGAAGGTTGAAATGAGTTTTCTTATGTATGAGAAAACATATAATTCAATGCTAATGGCATGACATGGTCTTGGCTAACAACTCCTAAAGTGCAACCATATGCTTTAAATCGGTGTCTTTTGTAAGTGGCAAAGCTTACTAGCAACTTAATTGGAACTATTGTTCTTTTCCCTATGGGATGTGGGCATTGTTATACAAAGAAACAAAACAAAAAAATGATGTTAACTTTTTATGCCATTTCTTCCTCCAACATAGGTTGATTTCTTGGGTTGCTTTGTTCTTTGCATACTCTTTGGGATTTTGATTGTGTGGAAATTGTGATAAAACAAAGATCAACTTTTGTCATAACATGGGTCTTCCAAGGGATTCAAATTGTATAGGAAAGATGGTTAAATTATAGTTCTTCGAAAAGAGACATATAATATGGTGAAGATAGTCCACTTATAGGTCTTACAACATAAACTAACTAAGTTTAGTAGGTTGAAAACAATATGATTATGTATATCACACTAGTGTGATGCATAATATCATGTGAACCTTATGGTGGTTATTTTCAGTAACCCTAGCTATATATTAACACTAATGGGAAAGTTGTCATTTTGTTTAAGATTTTGACATTCAACTTTTGCAACAAATTATAAATTCATTATAGACTTGTTTCTCACTACAATGAACAATATCTTGTGTTGTTTTAACTATTGTAAAAAGTGTCAATGGGAAAATTAAAATAACAAGGCAAGGCTTCAAATATTAATGGGAAAATTGCTTCCATGATTGAATAGGCTTCCTTATCTTGACAAGAGAAAAGGGACCTTGAACAAGCTGACTAGAGAACTAGTCATGTAGTTTTGATAATTCCTTTTCATAGTTTGAGGCACTCCTTCTATAGATGTTACTTGATAAGGGAAAATATTGAAT
The DNA here is from genome assembly GCA_009831015.1 of Picea engelmannii. Lineage (NCBI taxonomy): Eukaryota > Viridiplantae > Streptophyta > Pinopsida > Pinales > Pinaceae > Picea > Picea engelmannii. The sequence continues at coordinate 56,838 of ML799020.1, read as the reverse complement.
GCTTGAATAGATTCACAATTATTTATTCAGACTGATGATGGTCATGCATAGTTTCAAAATTCAACAAGAGCTTGTATGTTTTTGGCTTTTCATTTTTTAATGCATATATATTTGATTATTTACTTAGAGACTCAAAGGAATATATATACAATCACAATCATCGTCTAACCATCTAAGAGACCTATGAGTCAAACGAGAGACTAAATCTAGGACCAGAGTATGCTTGTAAAAAATTGTATCTTTTAGTTTTATATTTATTTCTAGAGCAACCACTTGCTAGGGTCATATTTTAGTTGTGGCAATGTAGCAATGCCTCCTACCAACATAATCCAACTATTTTTCAGGTATTGAATGCCAGTAATAATCCAACTAGCTATCAACTATGCTATGATACTTTACACAAGGCACATTGCTCAATCACGTTAGCCAAATTGATAAGAGAAACCATGGAAAAATTGTGTTTGTCTGTGTGTTACTAGGGTGTCATTTTAGAAATATCCACAACACCATCACCTCCTTCGAACATATTTCAACTAGGTATTAGGTATTGAATCACAATAATATTCCTAGTATAGATGTGGACACAAACATGTAATTTAAACAAAATGACTATCACACATAAGTATTTTTGTTAGTCTAACTCTAAGAATTAAAAAAAATTGCATAATACACACACATTACAATGACAACAATTCATCATTTTAGATTATTTTCAACGAACTTGTTTTTAAAGCATTGTTAGATTCTAATAATGATTTTGCATATTATAAGGCTTTGCTAATGTACATTTTGCAAACTATCACTAGAAGAAGTAGATACAAAAGCTCAAATCACAATGTGTTGGAGAATGTCATCCATAGAAACTGGAAACTAGAGGAAGCAAAGACGTATGCTCATACACTTTTGTTAAGGAATGTTGTGTAGAAGAACCACATTGTTTTCTAATGCATGCTAACCTTAAAATAATCCTTTCAACATTATTGTTGCTTACAATTTCGATATCAATGTTTGCTTTCGCTATTGTATTAATAGGTGCTTTGCCATGACAAATTATCATTTTTGTGCATTTAAATTTGCATTTTTCCATGTTATAAATATGTACTTGTCATTCACTTCTTCTATGAGGATCATTTCTTGGATATGGATAGACTTAGTCAAGATAATCATTTAATTGATCAAGCGTTGAAATCCTTCAATCCATTACAAAAATAATACTACATAGTTAAAATTTAATGCAAACCTTCCCATCCATGGTGTGAATGTGGGTGAATAATAAGCATGGAGTTTACATTTGAGCATTCATCTTTTTTATCTCAAAATAAAAACCCATCTTTCAACAAGAGATTAGTTCAAACTGAATTTATGGTTAAGTGACTTTATGATGTTTCAGAATTTATCGATACAGTTAACTTCAAGTAGGTTTTATCCATTAAGGTCTTGGCTCATTTTAGTTAGGATAACAAAGTTGAAGAGCAAGGTCCTTCAATAGATTAGCTCCATGTTATTAGTTTTGCAAAATTAATTGAGAGGTCCATTGCCATCACTTAGTCATGATATTCATTATATCATTTAAGTTATATTATTAGTTCACACATTGATTCCACTCACATGAGTCAATGAATGGATTCCTAGCATCTCCTTTTTGGCATTTATTTATTTTTTAATTTTGTGGGAAGGTTTGTCAAACTTCCAATGAAGCTTTGGTATATTTATGTTGATCTACCAACACCTTTTCGATGAAAGTTTTTGTCAATGATACAACAACTTTGTCAATAATCTGTCGATTTGATCGACTGTTGTAGGATAAATTGGTAAATGCAGACATAAACTAATCTCCCTAGATCCACCTAGATCTAGAACAAAACACGACAGCACGTGGCGCTTTCCCTAGGCTCTAATAATCGAATTTACTACTAAACAAAAGACGAGAGACATACCTTTAAATTTCGCTTCCTTGTGTCTTTGTTGTTCCTGTTTCGCTCCAGTGCTCTTGTGATACTGATCCTGCAGTGAGACACAAACCAACTAAAGTGAAAGCAGTAGAAGTATATTCAATGACAACCTATGCATATGATCAAGGAATTATGCAATAAAATAAAGATAATTCTATGGGAAATAAACATGCCATTGTATTATATTAAATAATAGGAAGAGAGATTACAACCAGATGCCTTGATGTCGTAAGGTTCCTTCCAACAGTCCCTTGTTTCCCACACACTTCTTTCTCCAAGGATTCTAAGACCATGGATATGATAGCTACTCACAATCTATCTTGACAAAGAAAATCTCAAAGCCATAACCAAGCTAGATTTCCCAAGCTCAATCCAAATAAAAAATCCAAGCTCCAAAACCAACTAACTTTCTCCATGAGAGTTCCTCTCCTTTTATAAGTTGAAGAGGATAAAGTGAGGAGGTTAGGATGATCCCACTAAATCACGAAATCAAGTAAGATCCAAACCATTCAGAGGCGACCTCACTATAGAAGCTTCTCCTTCTAGAAGCATCGAGAAAATGCTCATTTTTTCCCACGTACAGAGGTTGTCGCACCCTAGCTATAGTGCAGCCTACGGAAACTCCACACCGTAGCTATAGAGAAACCTGCAGAAATCAGGCATTTACGCACCCTGTGTATATAGAAACCTACGAAAATCCTCCAAAATAGGGTTATTAGAAAGGAAAACATGACTTCTTCTCTCAGGGAAAGTTCTTCTCCCTTCTTTCTTTAGGAATTCAGGCTACTGACCCCTCTGAAGGCAACATATAGGTTTACATAATTAACGATCATAGGGATGAAGAAAATAATGTGTAACAGAGAGCCCCCCAAAGTATGAAGTTAGAACAGAGTGATAGCTAAAATACTTTGTCGAGTGTGTGTAGGGAACAAGGAACAATCAGTCGGAAACCTGCCAACAAACAAGGAAATACAATACAATAATATATCATCATTGAAGTAGGCATTTTCATACTCAGAATACAAATGAATCAAAGCATAAATGTCGACATGCGAAGATCCATGTCAAGTAATACAGGGTATGGCCACCAAACATACACTGTGGATCCATGCCATTATGACTCAAATCTGAACATAGCCACCAAAAATACATTTTGGATCTATGTATTAAAGACTCAAATTTGAACATAGCCATGAGGCATACAATGTGGATCTATGCAACAGTACAAACTAAAAATACTCCAACACAACCTGAATCTGTGAGAAAAGATTCAGGGTCTTCATCTCCACCACTCTATAGTACGAATCTAACCATGCGAACACATGTGCTAAAGTCAAACATGGTAGAAACCACTTGATTACCAGTCATTAATGAATACAGTTAACAAGTGAGAAAGAAATCACCATTAATGTCAATGACTCCCAAGGTACACTAGTACAATCCAATGAATGTGAATCAATGAGTTGAGGTCGAACATTCGGCAGAATCTCCCGATAAGGGGTCAATAATGAAAACCCACTTTCGAAAGCAAGGAAACTTGCCATTGAGGCATGCAAGTTCCAAGGTACCAAATAGTTTCTAAGTCTAATTCCTGGATAATGAGTTGAAGTCGATAGGAAAAGACTCGTCACAGGAGGGCCTTAATGTATCCCCCATCAATGGCATGAAACGGGTAACAAGATTTGAAGTAGATTAGAGTAACAAGTGATTCAGGGCTGACTCAGGGATGGTCGACGCAATAGACGGATTTCTGGGTTGAACTTATCTTTGAACATATTTATGACACGACAATTGTCTTGGAAACATTGACTCAACAACAGGGATCACAGACCAATTTGTAATCTTATAAATGAGTATGATCAAGAGACAAGCGAATTTTCCAACCTAGACACAAGGCGAGTGAAAGGGTGTCATGTTCAAAAGAGACTCTTCCATGGAATACAGGTTTAGACACATTTCTTTCCCAATTTTTCCCCCACCATTTCTGGCGAGTACCTCTTTATTTTTATGCAAGCTTGAGGAGGATAACATATGCTTGTAATGTAAGCTCATCCTTCGGATGAGTCCTTTGGAGTATTTTTAACGAACCCTAAGAAGGAGTGGTTCAGTCCCATATGGGCCTTTCGATGTTTGTTTAACGAGTCCAAAGATAGAAAACTCGGGGGTTTTTCATGTTTATAGAGTCTGAAAAACACTTAAAGAGAACTCTCTCAGTTCCTTTTTCGTAAAGTAGTCCGATGAGACCGAAAAAGAGATAAACTATCGCTCAACAGACGTGTTTTCTAATACTTTAATGAGCGTAAAAAGAACAAGATCGCTTGTCAATCTTTTCATGTTTAGAGAGTCTGAAAAGAGCTTAAAGGGAACTCCAGGGGGTTCCCTTTTCGTAAAACCTTTACGAGTCCGAAAAAGTGATAAAAGTATACTCGGTTACATTCTCATTGATTTATGAGCATGAGAAAGAACAAATACTAAGCTCGGTAACTTATTCTCATGTATTTACAAGCATGAGAAAGAACAAAGACTAAGCTCGGGATTGTTTTCATTTTTACGCAAGCTTTAAAACAAAACAAAACTATGCTTGGGATAGATTTAATTTTTACAGAAGCTTAAAAAATAAACAAAACTATGCTTGGACCTGGTTTCATTTTTAAATGAGCTTGAACCAGAGGAAACTATGCTTGAGGTAAGGTGGTTTCATTTTTACACAAGCTTGAACCAGAGAAAACTATGCTTGTGACTTCCCAACACATGGTTCACGGATTCACATGGTTGGTAGTTAGCCCCCATCTTAAGAAGCTAGTGGCTCAACTTCAGCATGAAGTCCAGAAGCTGGAAGCATTGCCCCCCAAGCTTCGTTTCATCCAACTGCAAAGGTAGAGGAAAGGAAGCTTCAAATACTAGACGAAGGACTTGACTCAACAAAGAGGGGGAAGTTGTTTCATGTTTTAATGAGCTTGACACAGGATAAGAACTATGCTCGAGAATCTAGGTTCAGTCCCTAGACCATTGTTTCATTTTTTAACGAGCTTGACACAGAAACAAGAACTATGCTCGTAACCTTTGTTTCATTTTTTAACGAGGTTTCCACAGAGACGTAAAACTATCCTTGTAGCTGGTTTCATTTTTTAACGAGCTTGAAATCAGAAAACCATGCTCATAATCTCTTCTTGATCGTCGCTTCCAAGAGGACAATGCTCTGGAAGGACACCATGTCAAGGGACAAAACTTGGTCATGGCTTCCAAGAGATATTTATTTGACGGAAGAAACACACTCTGGAAGGAACACATGTCAAGGGTCGCGAGAGGGGTAAGGAGGTTAGGCTCCAATAGCCCTACCGAAGAGGTCACCATGTCAACTACTGGATCCAAGTCATTTTCATCGGCAGTGGAAGGCATGGGAGACAACGCCACATAATTTACCTATGGCAGGGGTGATACTGTCTACATATAAGAACCACTAAGGGAGGTAATCCAATCAGGATCGATGAATGAAAGTTGATCAATAGTCACAATTCTTCCATCGTGAGGGAAAGATATCACACGAAAAAGAGTGGACACAATAGCTTTCATGGCCTAGACATAATATCGCCCAAGGCGTAAAGCAAAATCCAAGGGATCTTGGACTACCATGACATCGATAAAGACATTTTTCCCTCCCAAAGTTATAGGAAACTGAGGAAGGGTCCCTAAAGGTTGATTGGTTCTTCTGTTGAAAGCTAACATATTCTGCGTAACTGGCGCAAGCTGAGGACAAGCAAGAGAGGTCAAAATACTAACAGATGCACCTTCATCTATCAGCGTCTGAGGAACGTCCCGACCACAAACCTGTACTGTAATATGGAAAGGAATGTGAGAGGGAAGATGAGGTCTAGTTAGCACACCCCAATTAAAAAGGATGGTTTCATTACTTGGAGGGGGTTCCACGAGAGAAGGAGGAATACCCCCGAGCACGGTAGATTCCATATCAACGAGAAAAACATGAGTAGTACCGGGTTTACTCTCAAGCGGGAGAGTTGGATCGACTGATGACGATATCAGATCGATCACTTGGGTTGCATTCTCCAAGGGGAGAATGGGGTCGACGATTGGAAAAATATAGATCGTGTGGGTTTCACCCTCTAACAAGAGAGTGGGATCGACCAAGGATGGGATGGGATCGACCACTTGGTCAACTGGTTCAACTAAGGATGTGACCATATTGACCACTTGATCAACCAGACTGACTGATGAATGGGATGGATTGATCATTCCATCAACTACAGGTGGGTCGCAAGTAAGCTTGCGATAAGCAGATGGAAGTTGAAGTTGTGAAACAGTCATGTCTTCTAGGAATTTTGAGGCTTCTTCCATATGAGGGCAAAGGTGAGTTAGATAACTCCCTTTCCATAACATACACGGGAACTTGGCTCGACTTTTCTTCTTCCCAACTATATCGTGACTAGTTGACGAGAGGTCATCAATATGTTGTTCAAAGGCTAACGACATGGGTTGGCGAGGGTATGTAGACCATGCTTCTATAACCTTGGATAGACCAGGGCAATCCTTAAGAAGATGGCTACCCTTACAAATCCTGCAAGGGTACTTGGGTTTAAGGGTTGTTTGGGTTTTCTTGGCATCATCAACACTCCCAGCATGATCAACAATAATTGGTTTCTTTCCAACACGTTTGGAAGTGGTTGGAAGTGTGGATCCTTGCTTATTTTTCTTCTTCTTATTCTTCATTTTCTTCTTCTTTTTATTCACCGAGTTACTAGCTTGAGAATTTTCACTCAACGAAGAAGATGAAATGGAAGAAGACCTTGCAAGTGAAGAAGGTGAAGAAGATCCTACTGGTGAAGAAGGCAAAGGATCAACATGAGGTTGATGTTCTTGGGGAGAAGTGTTTATGACCGAAGCACTTACTGCATTCAGGATTACCTGAGTGGAAAACAACCACACCGGCAATCCAATCGTGAGACTTGGAAGGCTCAAAGTAGAAATGTGAGGAGGACCAATGTTTCTGTAAGAAGTAAAAACAAAAGGTTCCCCTGGAAAAGGGGTTCCTTCATTGGTCATTTCAGGAACTGACACCATTAAAAACAAAAATCCAACCTGGATTCCACTAGGGAAAACAAACAGCACACGCTAAAAATCTAGTAAGCAAGCAAGCAAACAAAACCTTCTAACAATGAGCACACTAGTTGGTGATGAAATCCAACGTCATGGGAACAAAGTGAGAAGGGCCTAAGATAGAGCGGGTGGAAAACTTATGTTGATGACCTGCTTAACGGACTTACACCCTGGTGCAAGCTCCCACACATAAACGTGGGTATACCCTCCAAGGAGCCCGAGTGAGTTTGGCCAACGTCGATTCCAGGTACCATGAAGACTTGCCCCTCCATAGTCACCTTGTGTAAAGACCCTAAAGAGATAGGTCACTAACGTTACCAACTACTACAGTGATGCCTGGGGAAACAGTCGACAGTTTGATCCACGTGAAAGGGCAGGGTATCTAGCTTGAAATCAACTTGAAAGGCTTTCAGTCATCATTGTGGGTGTACCTTCAAGCGACCCACATAATATGCACAATCTCTACACCAAGACCAGCAAAGTAGGGTGAGTAACTCTACCAGTCTCAATGCGACCTCGTGATTGACCCTTGTGTTAAAAGGGCTTCCCATGACAAAATGTAATAAGTGGATTTCACCGCTCCCTAATGCAAGATTCTATGTTTGTTTGCAGCTTTGAAAAGTTATCTTTCACACCTATTCCAAAGCCCTACAACTAATCTAATGTAGGTTTGCTACCAGAAATATAAAAACATCTAATCAATTTTTATAAGCACTTTATTTTTAAGTTTGTTTTTACTCAAAAGGAAAATGGCGTGGACAATATGGTGTTTTGACCGACTCGAAAGTTATGCAAAGAGACGAAGATGCAATCTTTTCATTTCGATGAAAGTTATGCTACGAGAAGGAGAAAACATTTATCATTCCCATATGCACAATGTCCCAAAATATATTAAACTCATCAATATCAATATTCTTGAGAAATGAGAAAAATAGATTGTACACCAATGCACGATTCATGGCCCCCCCAATCATGCAATTTCGCTACTTCAAATGCAAGGAAGCCCCCAATCTAATATAAGGAAAGAAATTACAATTTTTTGTTTCAAAGAGACACTAAAACAAATAGAAAATCACTTCAAAACAAAAACAACCCAAACTAAGTTTCTCTTTTAACATGATTTATTCAGAAAATTAAGTATTCTTTCATTAAACAATTCTAAAGAAAAACGATGCTTCGTAACTGAAAGACACTCAAATCAAGAGACCAAATCTTTCAAAAGCCAACAAAGAAAAAATAAGGCAAAGATGGCTGAAAGCAAATTCAAATTTTGTCAAGTAGGTTGTAATCAGACCCAACAAATCACCCCAGAACCATGGCACAGATTTGGGCAGGGAAAACACCAAAAAACAATTTTGTTCACAATCGTCGCAGGCTAGAAACCTAACACAATGTGTAAATCCTTGATCGTCGTAGGTCAGAGATGGGTAGGGTGCGGAGTTTCCGCACTGGTCTAAACATGTAGGGTGCAGAAATCCCAAGTCGTCGCACTGTTCCTTAAAGCAGGGTGCGGAAATCAAACAAAAATGGAAAAAATTAAAAATTAAGAAGGTTTTCCAGTGAATTTTAACAGTCAGAGAGTCAAGCCAGATCTCCCAGTGACTCAAAAAACAGAAACCAAGCAATCAAAACAAGAAAGCAAGACAAACTAGGAAAACATTATGTTCCTGAGTGGAGTCGCCAATTTTGTTATTGGGTAAATCAGTAAATGCGGACATGGCACTTTCCCTAGGCTCTAATCATCGAATTTACTACTAAACAAAAGACGAGATACATACCTTTAAATGTCACTTCCTTATGTCTTTGTTGTTCCTGTTTCGCTCCAGTGCTCTTGTGATATTGATCCTGCAGTGAGACACAAACCAACCAAAATGAAAGCAGTAGAAGTATATTCAATTAAAAAACCTATGCATATGATCAAGGAATTATGCAATAAAATAAAGATAATTCTATGGGAAAGAAACATGCCACTGTATTATATTAAATAATAGGAAGAGAGATTACAATCGGATACCTTAATGTCGTAAGGTTCCTTCCAACAGTCCCTTGCTTCCCACACACTTCTTTCTCCAAGGATTCTGAGACCATGGATCTGATAGCTACTCACAATCTATCTTGACAATGCAAAGCTCAAAGACATAACCAAGCTAGATTTCCCAAGCTCAATCCAAATACAAAAGCCAAGCTCCAAAACCAACTAACTTTCTCCATGAGATTTCCTCTCCTTTTATAAGCTAAAGAGGATAAAGTGAGGAGGTTAGGATGATCCCACTAAATCATGAAAGCGAGTAAGATCCAAACCATTCGGAGGCCACCTCACTATAGAAGCTTCTCCTTCTAGAAGCATCGAGAAAATGCTCATTTATTCCCACGTACGGAGGTCGTCGCACCCTAGCTATAGTGCAGCCTACGAAAACTCTGCACCCTAGCTATAGAGAAACCTGCGGAAATCAGGCATTTCCGCACCCTGTGTATATAGCAACCTACAGAAATCCTCCAAAGTAGGGTTTTACAAAGGAAAACACAACTTCTTCTCTCAGGAAAAGTTCTTCTCCCTTCTTTCTTTAGGAATTCAGGCTACTGACCCCTCTGAAGGCAACATATAGGTTTACATCATTAACGATCATAGGGATGAAGAAAATAATGTGTAACATCGACGGCCCTCTATTAGATGTCCAACAGGATTGTGACAGACCGATAAATCCAATTCATAAATAAAATTAGTGTTCAATTCAACGTATATCCGTCATAATTCTAACGAGTTTTCGACGCACTTTTGACAGATTTTTTACGGAATTTTGATGCATTATCGACCGACTTCAGCCAAATTTTGAAGTTAATGGCCATTGAACATACGACCGAGGCATAGGTTTGTTGGTCGTTCGACAATCACTTCATGACGAAAATGGGTTGAAGGATTCGTCGCACGTGCAACATTTTTGCGAAGCAAATTCGTCGGTAAATTGTCCAAAATCGGGCCCAATGCACTAGTGGCAAGATTATATGTACTTGTATGAATCCATGAAAATTGAAGTCCAATAGTAACCGATTCTTAGAATTTGATGAGCAGTAGCTTTTGTTGTGAAATGCCCAGTAATACAAATATCAAAATCTGTTTATCCATGAAGTTTTTTGAAGATCATTTGGGTTGCTATATCATCAACACATCGTAGTAACAGTCCATCAACAACTCTACGGAAGAGTGAAATACTCAAAATTAAATATTGAAATCTTCAAGACAAACCCTCCTTTGCTCATGATGTTCAATATTATCAAGACATCGTTCATGTTGCAAATAGTAAATTATGTTCTGCCAAATTAAGATTTCCATATTCAATTAAGAACAATGCAGATAAAGCAACATCATTATTTTTAGAAGTATACCCTGGTTCAAGATGATGAGCCAGGTGTAGAACTAAGTCATGTCCCTTGATTGTGTTTGAAGTAGTAATCGTGAAATCTTGGTCTTGTATTTTGGCAAGCCAATGTGAAAGTTTTCCAGATAAATGCATTTGTGATAATAAAACTTGACTACAAGTAAAGGGACTTTTACCTTAGTGTGCTTACCAAGAATGAAATGACAAAAAATATCAATAGCTTTGACAAGAGAAAATGTATGTTTTCCAATCAAAGTATATTTAAATTCATCATCGAAAAAACTTTGGCTCATGTAAGCTTTTGGATGTTCATTATTAAGATCATGTTTCCGAAGAAGAATTGCATAAATAACTTCTTTGGTGGCATTAGTATATATAACAATTTTTTTTGAAAAATCAAGATTTTCCAAGACAGGTGAAAAACTAATTTCATTCTTGATATCTACAAAATCCTTTTTGGTAATATCATTCCAAGAAAATACTTGGTCTTGTCTCAACAAATTATGAATGGGTTTAACCATTCTAGAAAAATCAGATATAAATCTTCTCATGGAATTAATCTTACCCATAAACAACTTAATTTATTTCTTTGAAGTTAGAGTTAGGATATTTTGAATGGATATAACTCTCTTTGGATCGATACTAATGTGAGAGTCTGATACAATATGTCCAAGTAGTTTTCTTGCAATGACACCAAAAATAGATTTTTTTGGATTTAATGACATACCGGATTTTTTGCAATGAAGAAAAACTTGTCTAAGATGATAAAAATGATCTTCTTGGATTCTGGAATATACAGTTAGACCATCAATATAAATTTTAATGATTTCACCAATAGATCATCGAAAGCTATCTACATAGCTCACTGAAAGGTATCACCTGCATTGATTAGGTCAAAAGGAATACATTTTTAAGCAAAGGTGCCCCAATGGGTGGTGAAAGTGGTTTTGTATTTGTCAACTCTCTTGATGCATATTTGGTTGTACCTTGAGAAACTATCAAGAAGTGACATCATCTATGATTTCGCCACTTGATGTAAAATTAGTTCCATATTAGGAAGTGGAAAATGTCTTTCATGCATGGAAATCAACACACAATCTGATATCACCATTATTTTTTCGTAACAAAACAAGGTTTGCTACCCACTCTGAATATTTGACAAGAAAGATTATATGAGCAGCCAACAACTTATCTATCTCCTTCCTAATGGTTGCTTCAAGTGTAGGATTAATTGGTTGTTGTCTTTGTCTTATTGACATTGCATCTTCTTTAATAGGTATCGTGTCTTGAATAACACTTGAGTCAAAACCACACAAATCGTTGTAGGACCATGCAAAGACATCATGGAATTCACGAACAAGTCCATGAACTTTTGTTTCTCTTGTTTTGAACATCGGGCTCCAATTTTTAAAATCTTTGGATCCTCTTGAGTCCCAATGTTTGTAATGTCCCCGGTCATCCATGTCAGGCCACGCTACGCCAAAGAAATCTTACGTTCACTCTGCGGAACATATTGTAACATACCCAGTATCCAACTGAGCTATGCCACATAAATTTTTCAAATTGCATGCAATTAAAATATATACACACAGAACTCTTATGGAAGCATTATATATAAAACATAAACATACAAATACATCTGTAAATACACGGATTCACACTGAAACAATAGTAAACATATACATGCATCATATACAGGAAATACCCATAAAAATAAACAAAGTTATAACCGCACATATGATAACCCATAAAATAAATAACAATGCAGCATGTAAATTTATCACACAATTGGCCCTTATCTTGGTAAGAATGTCACCAACTGCGTGCAGACCTTCCACGAACCTCCTAGCCTTAGACCACATTGTTCATCACTCTCAACAGTGAGTCACCCTTGAGCTGGGGCTAAACTCCACCCGAGTAAAGGGATTCCTAACCAGGCTAAAGGATCATAGACAACAGGAAAGACTATGTCTCAGGTTCCAACTCAAACTAACAACCTACAGTCCCTCATTCCCCACATGCATGTTCCACCCAGGAAGTGTGCCCCTTCTCTTCTCAACGGTCCTTCGGCTGCCCCACTTCCTTTCCGGGCTTCAGCAACAGGCCGGACAAGAAGTCTCAGAGCATTGTAGTTGCAGTTTAGCACCTTCGGGAAATCAATTCCCAACAATTATCTCACCCAGATAATTGCTCACGGGCCTGACAAATCGCCTCTTAAATATTCCACGGGCTTGACAACCCTCTTCTTTAGTCCAGCTCCCAAGCTAACCAAATACACCAACACAAAATGTTATGGATATAATTTCAGGTACAGTCATAAAGATACGAAAGATAGCTCAATGGGTGTGTGCATGCCCTTGGATGATTGACTGGATGACTGAAATGATGGAAGGAATGATGGGAAGAATGATGGAAAAGATGGGAAAATGAACCAAGTCCCAACAATATGTACTTGACACTTGTCATGTTGGGAGCTACTTTGGCCCACTTGTCCCCAACTTTAGAACTTGGTATAAAATAATTATCCATACTTTATGATTTAAGAAATATTAATACAATATTCCTTTTTAGCTTAAGCTCCCTAGTTTAGCCCTTTTCCTTAACTTTTATCCCTCCCTTTCCCTAACTAGTGGGGTTTAGTCCCCCCATCTCTTTTATCATGGTCTGTCTCCGAGCAACGATGTATTTTATATTAATTATGAGACATATACAAAAATAGGTGCACTGGACTTTCACATCTAGGCTCTCCGGCCTAATCAAAACATAATAATCCTAGCTTATAATAATTGGCTCACCAGCCTATAAAACACAACATATACACAAAGGTTCGTTGGCCTCAATATCGCGCGCACTTAAGATGTTGCAAGCGGTATCCTGGAATGTGCACACTTCATCAATTTATTGTGCAGTACATGCACACACTATGCCATGAAAGGTGCATACAAAATGTGATATCAAACAGCTCACTAACTTAAGTACATTTGCATTTACATTTACAATTGGGTTTGACTGAGGGATATTGCAATCCCCTCCCCTTATTTATGCACTGTCCTCAGTGCATCATGTACCCATATACAAAGAAAATTCAAAAATCCTCAAAAAGATGTGGGTACTCTGCCCGCATTGCATCCTCATTCTCCCAAGTAGCGTCCTCAGGACCGTACAAGTTCCATTGGACCTTTACAAGCCCTATGGATCGATTTCAGAGCTGATTGATTTTCTGGTCCAGAATGTGTACCGGATGCACTTGAAAAGCGCCTTCTTGCTCCACCTGAATCACATTCCAATCAATAACATGATTAGCATCAGGTATATATTTCTTGAGCAATGATACATGGAATACATTATGAACATACATAGATGCAGGCAATGCAATCATATAATCTACTAGACCAATCCTCTCTAGGATTACAAACGGCCCACAATAGCGAGCTGCCAACTTTGAAAAATTTCCCAATTTCAGGGAACTTTTGTTGGCCTTCACTTTCAAAAATACATGATCGCCCACTTTAAATTGCCTGTGAGTTTTACCCTTATCATCATAGTTTTTCTGCCTGTCTTGGGCAGCCTTTAAATTTTGTTTTATTTTTATCATTTGTTCCTCCATTTCCCTGAGCAAATATGGCCCAACCACGACTCTATCTGTTGGGTTATCCCAACTTACCGGAGTATTGCACATTCTGCCATAAAGTGCCTCAAATGGGCTCATCTTTAGAGATGCGTGGTACCCATTGTTATAAGCAAACTCTACCAAGTATAGGTAGTCTTTCCATTTTGATGGTTTATCCATCACATACATCCTCAACATATCTTCAATCACTTGATTCACCCTGTCTGTTTGTCCATCTGATTCTGGATGATACGCTATACTAAAATTCAAATTTGTTCCAAATCCATTAAATAATCCTTTCCAAAATTTTGAGGTAAATTTTGGATCTCTGTCAGACACAATTGTCTTGGGTATGCCATGTAATCTAGTAATTTTTTTCATATAAACATCAACAATGTTCGTTGCCTTGTGAGTGAGCTTAACTAGAATAAAATGGATAGCTTTAGTAAGTTTATCCACCACTACCATGATAGAATCATGTTGCTTGTTTGTTCTAGGAAGTTTGGTGATGAAATCCATTGTTACAACTTCTCATTTCCACTCAAGAATGGGTAATGGTTGTAGCAAACCAGTTGGGTGTCTATGCTCAACCTTTACCTTTTGACATTCCAACTATCTGGAAATAAAATCAACAACCTCTTTCTTCATTCCTGGACAATAATATTGGCTCTTTACAGCTACAATAGTTTTTTGATATCCTGGGTGCCCAGCATAAGGTACATTATTCATTTCTCCCAATATCATATTTTTCAATTTCTGAGAATTTGGTACATAAATTATGCCCGTGTACATGAGAATTTCATCATTATCTAGCTTGTAATATTCAATTTTTTGTTGCAAATTACCTTGCTGTAATTTTTCCACTAATTCCTTGTAATGCAAATCTATTTTGGCAGCCTCTATAATTTTGGGTTTTAAATCTGATTGGTACATGCTAATGGTTGTAGCGTGCATTTCATGCACTCTTCTGTTGAGTGTATCAACCACTTTGTTCTATTTTCCCTTGATATGCTTTATATCAAAGTCATATTCACTTAGAAATTCTAACCACCTGCTTTGCCTAGCATTTAGAGTTGGTTGATTAAATAAATATTTCATACCATTATGGTCTATTCTCAGCTCAAACCTTTTCCCCATGAGGTAGTGTCTCCATTTCCTCAAGGCATGCACTATGGCTGCCAACTCCAAATCATGAGTGGCATAGTGTCTCTCATGCTCCTTTAACTTCCTTGATTTGTAACATATAAAAAACCCATTTTGACTGAGGACTCCACCAAGTCCCTCTTTACATGCATTTGCTCATACAATGAAGTCTCCATTTGGGTTTGCAATCCTTAGTATTGGAGCACTTGTTAATAATTTTTTCAAGTGTTGGAAACTCCTTTCACAATCCAATGTCCACTGAAACTTCACACCCTTCTTTTGGAAGGAAGTGATTGGGTGTGCAATCTTTGAGAATCCTTCAATAAATCTCTTGTAGTATCCTGCAAGGCCCATGAATGATCTGACCTCTGTCACATTCTTTGTCACTGACCATCCTCTAATGGCTTCTATCTTCTCAGGATCCACTGCAATCCCATCCTTTGAAATGATATGCCCCAAATAATGAATTTGCTTCTAATAAAATGAGCACTTTCTCAATTTGGCATACAACTGATGCTCCCTTAATACTTGAAACACCATCCTCAAATGATGTTCATGCTCTTCTTCTGACTTGGAATACATAAGAATGTCATCCAAAAAGACAATGACAAACTTTTCTAAATATTCTCATAAAACACCATTCATTAAGCACATGAAAACAGATGGTGCATTTGACAACCCAAATGGCACCACTGTGAACTCATAATGACCATACCTTGTCCTGAAGGCAGTCTTTCTAATATCTTCCTCTTTAATCCTTTACCTGATGGTATCCTGACCTGAGATCTATTTTTGAAAATATCTTGGCATCCTTCAAATGACCAAAGAGATCATCAATCCTTGGCAGAGGATACTTGTTCTTTACAGTTAATTTATTCAACTATCTGAAATCAATGCACAATCTTAATGTCCCATCTTTCTTCTTCACGAACAAGACTGGGGCACCCTAAGGTGACACACTTGGGCATATATACCCCTTCTTTAGAAGCTCTTCAAGTTGCATTTGCAACTCCTTCAACTCTGGTGTACTCATTATGTAAGAAGTCTTTGACACTGGAGCTACTCCGGGCATTAGATTTATAGAGAAATCAATATCTCTCTTTGGGGGTAGTCCCGATACCTCCTTGAACACATCTTCAAATTCTCCCAAGACTGCATGATCTTCCGAATTTGGCACCTTATCCTTAGGTGTCTCTTCCATATGAGTTGCAAATATTTGACACCCTTTTCTGTAACATTTCTTCAGCTGAAATTTCTCGGATGGTTACTACCCTGGGAATTCCCTGCACTTTCCTTAGGTTCCCATCCTCATCCAAGCAAATAAATGCCTTGTTATGACAGTCTAGGATGGCATGATGCTGGTCCAACCAATCCATCCCAATTAGACAGTCATATGAACCTAAAGGCAAGATGTTCAAATCTTCCCTGGTGTTCAGCCCATTCATGTCCATAAGACATGACTTAACCATCTCATTAACTTTTCTTTTGGCTCTGGTAGCCAGCTGCACCAACCAATATTTTCCATGCTTGCTTCTTGGCAAATGCAAACTTTCCACCATCTTAGGATCTATATAACTATGACTAGCTCTCGAATCAATTAAAATAGCAATGGTCTGGTTGTTGATCATACCTTCCACTTCAATCATATGTGACTGATACTCTGCATGCTTGTTGTCCAGGGCTGCTTAGATCCTTGGCACATTTCTACCCATGTCCTCCATTGTTTCAGCTTGTTGTACATTGTGAACAGTCCTTCATTTTTCACCTCTATGAGGACAATCTCTGAACATGTGATCTCCTTTACAACCCCAACATTGAATAGGTGGTTGCCTTGGTCTTTGATCCCATGTTTCAATCGCTCTGGGCTCTCTAGGAGTTTTTTGTCCCTGTGGATTATTTCTGAAGAATGGTGGCTTAGATCCCTTCTTCCTCCGATCCACCTTGAATTTCTTTTTGTCTTCCCAAGACTTTTGTAAAATTGGCCTTGTTTTATGTTGATCATATAGACATTTGTCTCTCCTTATGGTCTCCTCCAATGTCTTGGGATCATTATATTTTGTCACTGATGAAGGATGGCAATCCACTCAAATACTTTTGAATCTTAACTGTCTCGTCCTTGATGAAAGAGACATACTTCAACAGTTCTAAAAACCTTCTCTCATATTCATCTATTGTCATACTCCCAGGATTGAGTTCAAAGAACTCTTTCATTTTCTTGTCATATTATCTCTTAGTTAAGTATTTCTTCTCAAAATACTTCTTGAATTCCCTCCAAGTAACACTTTTCTCTTTAATCTGTTGCACCTACACAAGTTGATCCCACCACATGGATTCCTTTCCCTTGATTTGATAGATAGCAATTCTACCTCCTGCATGAGAACGATAATTATGCAATTGAAAATACTTTCTCATGCCCAACAACCATGTCTCTGCATCTTCATCCTTCTTGTGCTCACCATCAAATGTAGAAGGTTTAATTTTGTTAATTTCTCCTCATAGCTCATCCACCCCATACCTCTTTTGCTTCCTGACAGGGGATGGACTTGAGTTATTGTGTGCTCTCTTATTGGAATGCCTCGGGGAGTGGTCGTAATGTCTTCTAACACTTCTTTCTCTTGTTTTCTCATCAGGAGGCTTGTGACTTCCAGATTTACTTGAGCCACTCTCTTTATCCAACTTCTTTTCTATTCGGTTCAAGATCTGCATTAACTTCGTTTTTAAATCATCCTCCTGCTCCTTAGCTCTCATAAGCCTTTCATTATCATATTTATGGCTTTGGACATCCTTCTGTAAATTTTTAATGGTCTCTGTTGTATTCATGTTTTTATTCCTTTCATCTCCATGTCCATTGGAATTTGTTCCTTCAATGCCCAAATGGACATCCATCCCTCTAATATCATCCTCATGACTGTAAGTCCCCTATGTGTCTTCCATTCCTCTGGAATCTATGTTGATCTTGATCTAATCTAGTTGTTGTTAACTCTACAAAATGTGCAGCCAACAAAACTTTGTCAGGCTAACTGTTTCAACAATTTCATGAAAATATGAACCATTCTGGTTCAATAATATATATCAGAATTCTTCCTTCCTATTTCCTAGAAATTTGAATGCCCATATCAATTTTATGGGTGGAAAATTATATTCCACTGTCCAAGACCTTTCCAACGCCTACTCCCATGTTCAATTCCGAGTCTTGAGCAGAAAGTTATGGTTATTTGAAAATTGCCTATTAATTTTTTTGTTCATTTTTCAACTTGGCACAAATCTGCATTATAATTATGCATTTTTTCACCTACTCCTTTGGATTTTTTTCGTAGGATCTCAATTGGGTTTCCTCATATACATATTATGGACACTCTTTCCAAGTTTCAGCTCTTTCTGGGTTCTTGGCTGCTAGTTACAGCCTGCTGAAGTTCTAGGCCAATTTGTGTTTTTGGTCTGGAATGATACATGTGCCTTATTTTGCATATTAAACATTTTTAACATGCCCAAAAATTTAATTAAACTCTGGGACTGTCTTCTATGGCTCAATATCTTTCCATTGATTGCTCCTGCGCCTCAATCTGATTCCGGAGCAGAAAGTTATGTCTCTTTGAAGTTAGTTGGGTCTTAAAATTTACCCTTCATTGTTTGTGTTGTAACTTTCTCATAAAAGCTTCGTTTGACGAACGGTTTACACCATTAGAAAGCTCTCTCTGAGCTATTTCATCTGAACTACAAATTCATAGTCTACCCTGGCACACTATGTTCTCATGGTTTTTGCGTTGCTAAAAACGCTCTTAAGGGCCTCAAAAATGCGTTGCAAAAAGATGACGTTCAAATGATATAAAACGTCGCAGAAAATCATTGGTTTTCTGATATTGTTCACCCTCAAACAACTTCATGTGCACAAATTTCAACCTGTACGCCCATATTTACCATGCACAGCAACATCACAAGGTAAATTGTGTTTCGCACACCTATAATCATTGTGCATCACTTCTGTGTTGCGCCAATAATTGGGCACTACTTTTGTGTCACGTGCCAATATTTATCGTGCATAGTTTTCGTTCTTGCACTATTACTTGTTGCGCGCAGTTTTTGTATTGCACGCTGATATTCTGCGTGCCTTGTACTCTACGCACTGTACCATGCCAGAGTTTAGTACGTCTCCACCACGCACCAAAACTCTGCACGCACCACTAACTAAACTGTCGCTCGATAACATATACCCACATTGCGCGCGCACCAACAAACTCCTCTGTGCTCTGCCAACATTGTGCACACCACACGCATCATTATTATGTGTGTGCACACCGCACAATGCTAAATTTATCGCATGGTCCTGTACACCAATATTTTTCCGCGCGGAGCCGAAATTTAGCGCGCACACTTGCACACTAACATTTTTCCACGCGGCACCAAAATTTAGCGCGCACACCTGCACACTAACATTTTTTCGCGCGGCACCAAAATTTAGCGCGCGTACTAGCACGCCAATATCTTTCCACATAGTGCTGAATTGTACCTATCACAAGCTTTTCACTACGCATCATGCATTTTAGTGCGCCCACCTGTGCACATTCATTTTTATGTGCATCAATTCCTCGTGAATTCTGCTACAAAAATTGGGGCTTTTGGCTTAACTTTTTCCCCAATTTACCATCGAGATTCTGCAACCATGAATTTTTTTCAATTTCACCCCGATAACACCAGGTCAACCTATGCAACAACAACTCATTGTAAGTTGACATTTCTAGAACGAATTTATCCAAAATCAATTCACAAATTGAGAATTGTAACCACTAAGCTTGCTCCATCTGTCATGGCTTCACTATAACTTCAAATTCAACCCATTCTAGATCTGAATTTGCTAGAACATATATTACATTGGGAATATCTCATCACTTGACCGAGTTTCTCCATGTTCTCATGAATTTAACAACAGAAATTGGGGCTTTTCCCCAATTCCACCCAGTTGTTGTTACTTTTTACCATGGACGCTCTACAAACTGAAATTTGGCCACTTCAAAATAAATCCTCTATGACATTTCTCTTCAACTCAACTTTCTCAGCCCATCCAGGCTCAGTGTTGAAAATTGAAGCTCTGATACCATATTGTAACGTCCCCGGCCATCCATGTCGGGCCATGCTACACCAGAGAACTCTTACGTTCAATCTACAGAACATACTGTAACATACCCAATATCCAACTGAGCTATGACACATAAATTTTTCGAACTGCATGCAATTAAAATATATACACACAAAACTCTTGCGGAAACATTATATATATAATGTAAACATACAAATACATATGTAAATACATGGATTCACACTGAAATAACAGTAAACATATACATGCAGCATATACAGGAAATACCCATAAAAATAAACAAAGTTATAACCGCACGTATGATAACCCATAAAAATAAGCACGTAAATAACAATGTAGCATGTAAATTTATCACACAATTGGCACTTATATTGGTAAGAATGTCACCAACTACGTGCAGACCTTCCATGAACCTCCCAGCCTTAGACCACATTGTTCATCACTCTCAACAGTGAGTCACCTTCGAACTGGGACTAAACTCCACCCAGGTAAAGGGATTCCTAACTAGGCTAAAGGCTCATAGTCAACATGAAAGACTCTATCTCAGGTGCCAACTCAAACTAACAACCTACAATCCCTCATTCCCCACATGCCTATCCCACCCAAGAAGTGTGCCCCTTCTCTACTCAACAGTCCTTTGACTGCCCCACTTCCTTTCCAGGCTTCAGCAACAGGCCGGACAGGAAGTCTTAGAGCACTGTAGCTACAGTTTAGCACCTTTAGGAAATCAATTCCCAACAATTCTCTCACCCAGAGAATTTCTCACGGGCCTGACAACCCGCCTCTTCAATATCCCATGGGCCTGACAACCCACTTCTTTAGTCCAACTCCCAAGCTAACCAGATACACCAACACAAAATGCTATGGATACAAGTTCAGGTACAGTCATGAAGATACAAAAGATAGCTCAATGGGTGTGTGCATGCCCTTGGATGATTGACTGGATGACTGAAATGATGGAAGGAATGATGGGAAAGATGATGGGAAAGATGGGAAAATGAACCAAGTCCCAACAATATGTATGCATGTCCCCAACTTAACACTTGTCATGTTGGGAGCTACTTTGGCCCACTTGTCCCCAAATTTAGAACTTAGGATAAAATAATTATCCATACTTTATGATTTAAGAAATATTAATATAATATTCCTTTTTGGATTAAGCTCCCTAGCTTAGCCCTTTTCCTTAACTTTTAGCCTTCCCTTTCCCTAACTAGTGGAGTTTAGTCCCCCATCTCTTTTATCGTGGTCGGTCTGCGCGCAGTGATGTATTTTATATTAATTATGATACATATACAAAAATAGGTGCATTGGCCTTTAACATATAGGTTCTCTGGCCTAATCAAAACATAAGCATCCTAGCTAATAATAACTAGCTCACCATCCTATAAAACGCAGCATATACACAAAGATTCGTTGGCCTCAATATTGCCCGCACTTAAGATGTTGCGCGCAGTATCATGGAATGTGCACACTTCATCAATTTATTGCATGGTACATGCACGCACTATGCCATGAAAGGTGCATACAAAATGTGATATCAAACAACTCACCAGCTTAAGTACATTTGCATTTACATTTACAATTGGGTTTGGTCGATGGATATTACAATGTTCATGGGAATAGTTTCTCCTATTTTTCTTTTAGATTTCGTTGACACATAAATTTGTCACCCACTGTATATATATAGGTCTAACGTGGGGTCCCATAGGATAAAATATACTAAGTGACTATTTTCAAGCATAACATTTCCCTCGACATGTTTGCATATCATCATATCAGTTGTGATGCTTCAAAGTAATGATATATTAATTTGGGTTCTATGGTGTTTATCAACACACATGTTTAGGTGACGCAAAATGCTTGTTGCATTTGAATATGCTATATGGCAGTTTGCGGAAAAGTCAAGTTACGGTAACTCTGTTTCATTTCTCAGCATCATGGCAACATTAATATGGCACTCATCAAATGAATTTGCAAAGGGTTGGTTCTATGTTTATATGCATAATGAAAATCAAAGTCATTTCTTATGTTATGACATTCAAAGCATAATATGTTTATAGACTTGATAATTATAAACTTTTAAAAGTTTATTTGATATATGCTTTGCTTTTGGGGATTTATGTGTATATATGTGAAGGTGACAATATTTATATAGCAACAAAGACATGTCAAGGTGAAGTGTTACAAACTATATACTATATAGTGGTTCGAGGAATATAAGTTGATTGGCATGTTATTTAAGGTTATTCTATATACAAAGGCATGAACTCTGGCCCATTCATATAATATATGCGTTGATATGATCATCATAAGGTACACTATTGAAATGATATGTTGGAGGTAGCATTTAATAAAAAAATTGTATGAGTATTGAGGTTAACATAATACATGGCATAAGTTATATGGTTTATATGGTTTCACTCGCTTCAAGGTAAATGTAATGATGCATATTGTTGATTTGGCATATCCATATGGTATCAAGTTTGAATGTCGACATGATCAGGTTGGTCATACATTGAATGGCAAGGACGTGGGCATTTACTCCAACAATCCCGCGTTTTACCATCCTTTACTACTTGGGGTTTTGTCATTCCATTTCTTGTTTGTCATGTGGAAAAACAAATTGAGCTTGGCTTTGGAACACCCTCATGTTGGTTGCAACAATGGACTCCATTATTGGTATATAAGCACTCCTTGGTAAGGTATGTGCTCCCTAGTTTATGAGGCATCTTTTGCATGTGATTTATGAGTTAATGAGTTAGAAATGGCTCTGTTTTCAACTGGTATTGAGTGTGTGTGTGTGCCTCTTCCTCCCTGATTTTTTATCATGAAATGAAAGTATTGTGAATATTGTTTGAGGGTTTCTATTTGCAAAGAAAAATAAATATTTTTTCTACTGCCCTTTGTTGAATGCATTCTTCTCTCAATTCATATTTTCACTTTCCATTTTCCTGAAGATTTGTTGGTAATGGCTCTAAAAATGAAAAGATTCAAACCCATTTTATCATGGTAAATATTATAAGTTTCAACCTCGGTTCGAATTTGAGTACAGTCTATCAATTGTCGATGTTCCTAGCCTTCAAAAACTGTTGTCTATTTATCTCGCTAAATATGGTCATGGGTTAAATCCATATTGATATATGTCGAATCATGGCTTGGTTTTCAATTTGGATTTACATACATTTTGTCCATTGTTGGAAACTTATAACACTGAAGTTATTTTTTTAGTTCATGTTGTGGGTTAAATGTAGGTCAATATAATGGATGATTGTTAAGTTTTGGGTTTGAATTTGAAAAAGAATACAGGTTGATATACAACCAACAAATATTTTACTTGAATTCTTTTTTAATTTTGACTGAGTTCATTACTTGAATTCGACCTTGGGTTTATAAGTGTTTTATTTACAAAAATGAATGCAAATTTAGTAATGGTTTGTTGCTCTATTGTATGGATTTGAACCATGGTCATATGAAAGATTTGTTTCAAGTTACATGCGGGTCAAATGAAAACATATATGCTATGTCTATTCTCGTTGTGATATGCTCTTATTTGAGCTCATAATCTAATTTAGTAATGGTTTGTTGCTCTATTGTATGGATTTGAACCATGGTCATATGAAAGATTTGTTTCAAGTTACATGCGGGTCAAATGAAAACATATATGCTATGTCTATTCTCGTTGTGATATGCTCTTATTTGAGCTCATAATCTAATGATTGAGTTATGGCTCATTTTTTGTGTTGTGTTTATAACAAAGTTATGCACAACTTGTGCTTGGCACTTCCTCTGTTCTTCAATAAGGTTATGCACACATTGGTCCCCTTGCTAGTTATAACAATAAAACAAATATTGGTTTTGGGCTACTTGAGTACCTAGTGTCCCTTGGATTTGAACCATTGTTGGTGTTGATGAGCTTTTAAAAGTTTCATATGGTTTTTGGTTCAGTTTGTATCATCATTCGATTTATATCCATGACTTGTTTGAACCCTTGGGTAACTCGACAAAATAGTAGTTGGCTGGAAAATAAAAACATTGCAGTTCAACATTTGTCTTATTCAATATTCAAATATCGAGGCCATCCTATTTTGATTATGATTATAAATTTGATAGTAGTATTTGCAACAATTTTGAATGGTCATGTTTTAGAGAGCTGAGTTTGCATTGAAAAGAAATAAGTATTGGTTGACGTCATTGACAACTAAATATTCAAGAAATTTGTAAAGTTAAAGTTTGATTTCAAGGTTGAATTGTTAAAGTGAAAAGATAAATGCATATGTGGCAAAAGGAATAAAATTTTAATGTATAAGTTGAATGTTATCTTTATAGAAATATGGAATTACCTCCACATTTTTATCACTTTCTAGACATTATTCCCATATTTCCCAAACCACACTTCATTTTATTTCCACATTATTTCCCCATGTTTTTGTAATTTTAAATATTGGATTAAGAGAAGCCTTTGTTTTGTTTATAATGAAAGACACGTATATGACATTGAATTTATTATTTCTAGACAAATGGATGTTATATGACAATTTATCATTTGGTTTTGATGATGTAAACTTATATCATTATACAATTTGAATGGGCAGTTTTGACAAAAGAAGTAATCTGGACATACAAAGATGTTTTGGGAAATGGTTTTGAATTTTCTGAAATGAAAGTCTTTACACAAATGGAAAATGATACAGGTTATGAACATAATTGATTGATCGTTTATAGATAATAAACATGAATTCTTCGTGCATTCATGTAATCTCATAACATTTTTTGCTAATTACAATTCCATTGTCATTATTCCCTTGTCATATATTATTTCATTTTTCATTATTTTCCCATGTTCAAAGAAATAAATGGATGTTCATATGAAGAAATTTGGTAAAGGAATGTACAGTATTGATGTTTAAAATAACAAGTAATGAGATGGTTTCCTGTCATTTGAGATTTATCTTCCCTATTTTCCTTCATTCCCACTCATTGTTCCTTTACATGCTTGATTAATTTGTCTTTTTCGAAGTCATATCTAAGTCATTTCAAGAAAAATTATATTAGATGTTTGATATATTGTGTCTTGCATATTTACTAACTGGAATATTGATGCATATAGATGATTTTTGTTCAGTCACAGAAGTAACCGTAGTGGAAACAAAGGTCAAAGTGGAAGAGTGCCCAACATTTTTGGGTAGCAAGGAAGAAACAAAAATATGGGATTATTAATACACTTTGATGTTGACTCTAAAGAGTTCAATCAACTGGTGCAAACCAACTACCTTAATCTTGTTGGACATCCTGTCTTGCCACCACCCCAAGCTCCTCCAAATCCGCCTTTACAACCTCATTCGAGTATCATTGATTTTCCCAAACCTCCTATGCATCTAGCCAATGATGGTTGGGAAAAAATTCCTATAAATACTCCTTCTGGCATAGCCCAATGGCTTGATAACCCATTTCCACCACCTCCTCCTTTGTATTATATGTCTCATGTTACATTTGTCACTTTTATGGCCCAATTTCTTCAAGTCCCTAGAAACTACAAAGTGTTTCCCCTTGAAGCTCGAATGGATAAAGGAAAACAACTTGTAAATTCACCAAGCTCTGAGTCATATGAATCATCATCCATGCAGTCAAAACAACCATTAGCTCAAGTAGAAATTAATGAGAGGAAAATTACTTTCAATGATATGCACCCGATATTGAGAAATTATAAGAAAAGAAGTATGTTGATAAATACTTACTTAAGCATGGGGATGCTCTTTCAGAGGGAAGTAAGCAAAGAGAGACAACATCAAACAAAAAATATTATTTCTAATTTATTTAAGTTTGTATGATGGCATTTCCACCTTGACATTTGATGCTTATTTTTAGACAACAGACACTGATATTATTTTTGAAAAACTTTTAATATCATGCCATTATGATATTTTTTGGAGGTACAAGTGTTTGTTGATATGGCATGTTTATATTGGTTACTTTTGGTATATTTTATGATGTTGAAATATGCATGGTATTTAATTAAATTTTGGAGTTACAAGGGAAATGGTGCAAATAGAGGAATTAAAGACTTAGAGGGACCCCACCTATTATTTATTATTTATTTACTCTTATTATAAATTAGAGTTGTACTCTCCTAACTAAAGTTATTTAACTTTATAACTAAAAAGGTAGTTGAACCACTTAAACTACTTTTTGAAGACATAAAAGTAGGAGAGCAAGACAAGTGTAGGACATGAGAAAATAGAGAGAAATACTTCTGATAAGGTTTGCTCTTGTCTCAAGTGAGAATATTTGTTTATTCATTTCATTCTGAGTTTTCTTGGAACTAAGTTATCTTGTTGATAAAAGAGTTATTCTAAAGGTGGCGAAGAAAGGACTAGGAGGCATTGACTATTGACATGCTCCAAAGGCCATTCATTCTTCTTGAAAGTCTATTTAGTCTTAATTGGAAGTTCTAAATTTTTTTCCAGTGTTGATTAATGCTAGTTTTGTAGAGTCAAGACTATGTCACACTTGTAGCTTGGATTGATCCAGTCAAGTTTCCAGTCCTAGTCTTCTTCTTTTGAGACACTAGTTGTCTATATATGAGTCAAATAATGTCTTAGACTTCTAAGTCTAATTCTGATCCAAACCCTCACAGGGGTTTGAAAAGATAAACTTGGTTGTAAATTAGACTTATATCAATAAATTTATATGTTAATTTCTTCTCATTTATGAGAGTTGATGTGCGTTGATTTTCGTATTTATGTTATCTTGCATTTAATTATTTTAGATATTTATAAATTAATTTGCAAGTACATTTTCTATTTTAACTAATTTCACAAAAAAGATACAAAGTTTGAACATTTTTATAATAGCATCAGAACCAAGAATCTATTTCTTGAGGTCTGATTGATATTTTTGACAGGATATAAGCCCGGGGTGATAATCTTATCTATCTCACCTAGCCTAGTGAGATTCAAAAATGTTTCAGTGAGGATTTTTCCACTCCTCCCATCAACAGATTCCTCTTCTAAGCCTTTCTTCTGAGTACTTACATCACTTGATGAAAATGATCTTTCCAAAGGGGTTAATCCCTTGGGTAATTTGTTGTCTTCCAAAAAAATAATTTCTTTCTTCTCGAGGGGCTCATTATGCCAGAAGGCACATATGCTTTTATCATTCGAAAATACTTGCCAAGATTCAATGTTGTTGAAAAAATGAGGATGATATAAAGACATGAAAGTACAATCTAGTCTTTCAGGGAGTAACTGTCTTGTAGGACATCTGCGAAAACAACTAATCTATCCACCATTGAATTTAAATCCCTCTAGATATGAGTAATAATTAAAGAAAATGGATTTGAAATTAAGTGCCAGATTGCTTGTGTATACCTTTTTAAAATCTTGTTTGACGAGGTATATATTTTCTTAACCGAATTGATGACAAGCTTTGAATCCTAGAAAACAGTAAGATGATAACAACCTAAATTAAAGGCATTTTCTATTCCAAGCATCAAGGCTTCAAATTCTATCATATTATTGGTACAAGCAAACTCTAGCCTATAAGGAAAATAATGAATTTTACACAGAGGAGAGTAAAGTACTATTCCAACCCCATTTCATTCATTAGAACATGTACCATCCAAATACATATGCCACATACCATCGTCAAGATCATTAGTCTATGTGACAAGATTATCGTCTTCTTCTAAAAATATAAAATACACACCTATATCTTCTTCAACAAAATTTACATGGGACTGAGGCACACTTTCAATATATGGTGAAATTGGCCCTTCACCTACAATAATGTTTTTTCCAGCCTTGGGAAGTGACATGTGGGTTCCATCCAATGACATATTCCCACTAGTTAAAGCTTTCCAATCTTTTCCTAGAGTAATAGAATAATTACTCATCGGCGTATCTATGACTTGTATATTACATGTGGTCCTAATTTCAGAATGTGCACATAATACCAAGGTTACATCTTTAATCTCACCAATAGTAGAATGTTGTTGACTATTATGTTATAACATGCCTTTACAATTTTCATTGGTGCATGAATGACCTAATTCTTCCATAATTATCCTTGACATTACATTGGGACTGGATCCACCATCAATTAGACAACAATGTGCAATTTTATCCACGATCTTCATTGAAACATAAAAAGGAGGATTCTTAATCGGATTTCTAGAATTGTATACACCTAAGTTATTTACATATAATTCTTCTTTATCATGCTCTTCAGTAAAATTAGCAATAGTGGAATTCTTGCCTTCCATAAAATTCTTAAGATGCTTCTACTGCTCATGAACAATTACCATGTCTAATAAAGAATAATTTGCTTTAATATTAGTCATTTGTTTCAAGATATTATACTTTGATGAAGAAGAGGAAGTTGGATTTACCTTGGGTTTTTGAGTATCTCTTGCAGCTTGACTGCTCAAATTCAAATCATTTTGAGGATCATTTTAGCGAGAAGATGAATTTGGGGAAAAAGTGGTTTTTTTAGGACCACCCTTGTTCTTTCTTTAATAAGAATTATTTCTTATGTCAACCATCATTACATCCTCTTCGGGAGCCCAATATAAAGCAACAATTGTAGAATCATATATTTTCCCAAAAATCCATTCTTTGGCATTCCTTCTCAATTCACAAGTATTCTCATCATGGTTTTCTTCACATAAATTACACCATGCCCTCGGAATTATTGTCTTGGGTTGAAAATTTTGAGTCTAATTTCTTGAAACAACTTGTATGGAAGTTTCTGCAGAGGTTGAAACAACACCCTTTCTCTCAAAAAAAATCATCTTGTTACTCATATCCTATACAAGCTACAAAATGGCGAACACATCAGTCTGCTTAATTTGATCTTCAATAAGGAGACCTATTCTTGTAAACTACTCTTCATATTCTAAACAAGTTTGCAGAGCTGATCCTAAACGGTTATCATTTTTCTCTTCTAATCTATGACGATAAGAAGAAGGTAATGCATTTTAATAGTGCATCAAGGTTGCTTGGTTATGAAGTTTGATAACCTTGGGGATCTGATTATACAATTTAGTGAAACACAAATTAAAAGACTTGATTGTTTCACCTGTGTTATACACAATATTATTATAATGTATCAACAAAATTGTTGGGCTTTGGGGATGTTCTTAAGTAGATTTAAACCAATAACATAACTCAATCCAAGTTGGGAAAACTTTATACTAGTACATTGTGCCCATTTTCTGACAGTTTACTAATGAATTTGCATTGCAAAAACGTCTCACGTACAACAAAGCCTTCAACCCATTTTCGTCACGTATCAGGTGTCAAAAGAATGACGAACTCTGGTTTTATCGGAATTTAGACCACATACTGTTAGAATTCCGATGGTTATGGTATGATGAAATTATGATGGTTGGTCGTCGAAATTCCAATGAAAAGTTTTGTCACTGGCTGTTGGAATTTTGATGGTTGGTTCGTCGGTATTTTGATAATGTTTTATCACGGGTTATCAAAAGTTTGATGGTTGGTTCATTGAAATTCTAACAAAAAATTTTGTCACAGGCTGTAGGAAGTCTAATGGTTGTTTCGTCATATTTTGGACGAAATGTTTCGTCACGGGATGTCAAAATCATGATACTTGGTTCATCAGAATTTAGATGAAACATTTCGCGACGAGCTGTCAGAAGTCGGACGGTTGATTTGTCCAAATTTTGACAGAAATTTTCGTCACAGGCTGTCGAAATTTCGATGGTTGGTTTGTCGAAATTATGACAGAATGTTTCGTCACAGGCTGTAGGAAGTCTGACAGTTGGTTCGTCGGAATTCAAATGAAACGTTTCGTCACGGGATATCAGACTTTTGATGATGTTCAACGGACTTCCGACGAGGTTTTCACGAAATTAAAAAATATAAAAATTATCCATCATGCCATCCCATTCACATTGCCAATAGTTGTTATATATGCAATTTCTCTTGCTTCCTATAATCCTAGATTTTTTTTAAAGGAACATTGTTTATTTAATATCTTTGCAAAGGAAAGGATGCAACTACAAGCCTATTGATGTCGACCTATTGACCTACAAGCCTTTAGGTTTTGTAATGCCCCGAGTGTATGCTACTAAATCTAGACAACATTGCCTACATTTTATGTTGTAAGATGTTGCAATCGATGTCCCTTTCTTGTTCATTATACCCTATAATGCTCTAAAGTTTGTACCTTATCCAAACCATGTTCAAGCAAGTCATTTTTTTTAGATTGACTATCAACATTTCTAATGAGGTCATTTGCCTTGGTTCTCTAATTTGCCCCCCTTTTACAACACTTTTAGTCAAGTTTATCTGGCTTATACCAAGTGTGACAAGAATGCCAAGATTTATGCACGAATGGTCCAGGGGCAGATATTAATGCTTTAAGAGTGACCACACATTACTTTGAGTGCTATAAAAAAATGCATGGTGGATAATAATGAACGTGGAAACTTCTTAACTATATTTTAGATTTGAGTATCAAGATCTTTGGGGGAGGTGTTGCATTAGTCTACATGTTGAAGAGAATAAGAAAGGAAGGAAAGTAATCTTCATTGGTGTCTTTGTTTTTATTTTCTAATGGATACATATGAAAGCATATGTTGATGATGCAGATCTCCATATCCATCCAGGGTGTGCAACTATTTGCATTGTGATTTCATGGGAATTTTAATCGGGGGACTTTATCTTTGCTATTAATTTTTTCTTCAAGATGTATGTCATTTTGTCTATAGAACTTTGAAACTATACATTTGTTTTATAGGCTTGCAAGGCTTCTCCTTTCCCCTTGAAAGCTAATACAACCTATGATGACAAATTTTGTCAAATGTTGTTCATCCTAGTCCCATTGACTTATTTTGGTCATTTGTGGACATTAATATTATTTTTGTTTCATTCCTATAGCCAATATCTACTCAAGTGATCCTAGTTCTGTAGTCGAGATTTTCATATAAATGATATTTGAGATTTTCATATAAATGATATTTGAGATTTTCATATAAATGATATTTGAAATTTGAATATATGTATTTATGAAGGGAATTAAACTAATGCACTTTAATCCCCAAAATATGCCATAATGAGACATTATAACAATTTGCATTAGAATATAACACATAAATAGGTGTTTGTGTAATATGGTCACTTTATATAGTGACATGTGACAAATGTAGTATAAAATTTTGAGATTAGAAATTAGGTGGTTATTCTACCTTAATCTTATAAGATGCCATATTATGATGTAATGGAAATAAATAAAGAAATTATATCAATAACCACGAGGGACCAAAGTAGGTCAATGGAACTCAAAAGTACATATGTCATCAAGTAACAACGACTATGAGGGACTCCCTAGAGCATCTCCAAAAACAAGACATAAGAAAGATCAAAATAAAAAACTTAATAAGGGTTGGACCCAAAAGGACAAACCCTAGACAATATAGTGAAGACAATACATTTGTAAGAAAAAACATCTATATAGCAATAGAAGCTAACAAAGACATGAGAGGAAAGACCCTAGCCAATGTCGGAATAAGACAAGGTGTGCCAATGTCCTAGTCAATCACCATGAACACACCAATACTAAGCCCAATAATGTCCACACAGGAGTGACTTGGGCTACAAGGACCCAGTTACATTATTCTGGAGGGCGATGAGAACTCTGATGTTGGTTACCCCGATGCATTAGTGGATGGAGTTGGGTCGATATGCAGACTTCATATCATCAAATTTTGTAATCTTGAATTGTGTTAATCATTTGTGAAAGGTTTGAATTGTAAAAATTTTGAGTCTGGCATTAACGTAGAGGGGGGTAATACTTTCAAAATGTTATTTTCATGTTAAAGGGGGTGTTAGAATATGACACAACAATAGATGTGTGTAATATGGTCACTTTATGTCAGAGGCACACGACCAATGTACGGTTACGATGATTATGGTGACAATGACGATGACAATGATGACGACAATGTTGATTATGGTGATTATGGTGATGAAAATGACGACGATGATGACAATGATGACATTGACGACAATGGCAATGACAAGGACAATGATGATGAAAACAACGATGATGATGATGATGAGGAGGAGGAGAACGACGACGACGACAATGTTGATTATGATGATGACAATGATGATGACAAGTGTGGTGATGACAATGGAAATGAAGGCAATGATGAGGAGGATGATGACGATGATGATGAGGACGATAATGATGATGATGATGACAATGATAACGACGATGACGATGACGATGACGATGACGATGACGATGACGATGACGATGACGATGACGATGACGATGACGATGACGATGACGATGACGATGACGATGAC
>ML799020.1:0-24164 GCA_009831015.1 Picea engelmannii | reverse complement strand
CGATGACGATGACGATGACGATGACGATGACGATGACGATGACGATGACGATGACGATGACGATGACGATGACGATGACGATGACGATGACGATGACGATGACGATGACGATGACGATGACGATGACGATGATGATGACGATGGCGATGGCGATGGCGATGGCGATGGCGATGGCGATGGCGATGGCGATGGCGACGATGACGACGACGACGACGACATTGACGATGACGACAACGGTGACGACGACGATGGTGACAATGGTGATTATGGTGATGATAGTGATGGCAATGACAACGACGATGATGATGGTTGCGGTGATGACAATGGAGATGATGAGGAGGAGGAGGAGGATGATGATGAGAAGGAAGATGATGATGTTGATGACAATGATGATGATGATGAGGAGGAGAAGGACGACAACAATGGTGATTATGGTGATGACAATGACGATGACAAAGATGATGATGACGACGACGATGAAAACAACAAAGACAATGATGGTGATGATGACAATGATGATGATGGTGATGATGATGACAATGATGTTGATTATGGTGATGACAATTCCAACGATGATGACGGTGATGAAAATGGAAATGACAATGATTATGAGGAATATGATGACGATGATGATGAGGAGGAGGAGGAGGAGAACGACAACAACGATGATGATGATGACAATGATGATGATGATGATGACAATGATGATAGAGACGATGATGATGAGGAGGAGGAGGAGGACAATAATGGTGATTATGGTGATGACAATGATGACGATGATGGTGATGACAATGGCAATGATGATGAGGAGGAGGAGGACAATGACGATGATGATGAGGAGGATGACAACGATGATGATGATATTGATGATGATGATGACAATGAAAATGATGAGGAGGAGGAGGAGGAGGAGGATAATAATGGTGATTATGGTGATGAAAACGAAGACGACAATGACTATGAAGATGACGATGATGATGGTGATGACGATGACGATGGCGATGATGATGATGACAATGATGACGACGATAATGACAGTGATGATGATGACAATGATGATGATGATGACAATGACGATGACGATGATGAAGATGACAATGTTGATTATGTTGATGACAATGATGACGACAACAACAATGATGATGACGATGATGATAGTGATGAAAATGGAAATGACGATGATGATGACAATGATGATGACGATGATGATGATGACAATGATGACAATGACGATGATGATGACAAGGAGGAGGACGACAATGTTGATTATGGTGATGACAATGATGACGACGATGATGACAATGACGATTATCACGACGATGACAATAAGGATGATAATGACGATGAGGATGATGGTGGTGATGATGACAATGATGATGGTGATGACAATGATGATGATGATGACAATGATGATGACGAGGATGATGATAGTGATGACAATGGCAATGACAATGATGATGACAATGAAAATGATGGTGATAATGACAATGAAGGTAATGATGATGATGACAACAATGACGATGATGACAATGATGATGATGATGATGATGAGGAGGAGGAGGAGGAAGACAAAAATGACAATGTTGATTATGGTGATGACAATGACGATGACAAGGATGATGATGACGATGGCGATGATGATGAGTAGGAAGATGACAACGATGATGAGAAGAACGATGACAATGTTGATGACGATGATGATGAGGAGGAGGAGGACGATGAAAACAATGGTCATTATGGTGATGACAATAACAATGACAATGATGGTGATGACGATGAAAATGATGACAATGCAGGCAATGACGATGATGATGATGACAATGATGATGATGATGATGATGATGATGAAATTGGCGATGATGATGGTGATGATAATGATGATGACGATGACAATGATGATGATGATGATGAAATTGGCGATGATGATGGTGATGATAATGATGATGACAATAATGACAATGATGTCGATGAAGACAATGATGACAATGGAAATGACGATGATGATGACAATGACAATGACAATGACGATGACGATGACAATGATGATGATGCCAATGATGACGATGAAGAAGATGATGATGAGAAGGAGGAGGAGGATGGCAATGTTGATTATGGTGATGAAATTGACAACGACAATGATGATGACGATGACGATGACGATGATGATGACAATGATGAAAACAATGATGAAAATGATGATGATGATGACCATGGCCTTTTCACGGGTCTCTTCATGTGCGACAAACTTCTGATGAAAGTTTGTCATAAGTTCAACAGATAGAAAATGCGTTGAACTTCTGACAAAAGTTTGTCATAAGTTCAACAGATATAAAATGTGTCGAACTTCTGACAAAAGTTCGACGTATATAAAACAAAGTCATAATTACGACAAATGTGAGGGAGCCCATAATTTTTTTTCAACAACACCATTAATTTTATCCTTATCTTCATAATATTTCGTCGAATATTGACCCCATATTTAATAATAGGTGGTGGTTCAAAAAAATCAGCAATGGCTTTCCCTTCCAAAGAATTTAGAAATAAACAAATGCACATATCATTATCATTTGCCCCTATATTGTGACATGCATTTGAGAATGCAACTAAATGCTCATTCACAAAGATAGTTCCAATGCTAGAGAATTTGGGCAAATCATCCTCAAATTTTGGAAGAGGATTAGTAGATGGATTTAAATTCAAAGGAGAATATGCATTCCAAGGGATAGAATAGCATCTTCTTCAAATTGGAATAAACCATATTTCTTGATTACCTTAGTAGGATTTGTTGTAGATTGAAAAGGATCGAAATGACTGCACATGCTCCCGATTAGAGATGAGGTAGAAGCCCATGATGAAGAAATCGTGTTTGAAGAACTAGAACCACCGGAATAATTCACTATGAACTTCTTAGTAAAGAAAGTCTTGTACATATTTGTAACTTCATTTTTAGAATTAGAGAGAGATTGTCGAAGTTTCCTGTGTAAATTTTATAAGATCTTATTTTTCCTTCCAATTTCAAGCAAAGGATCAAATCTAGGTGATTTAAATCTTGTTCTTTGTGAGACACAGGGTTGAGTGGTCATAAGACAACTTATTGATGAGCAGATGATTTCGATCTTTCCTTTCAAGGGCTTCACTTTCTTCTTGAATTTCTATGTCACGAGAAATTACTTTCCAAGAACGTTCAAGTTGCTCGCGAGACACAACAGTCTCTAGAATAAAATTAAATAAACCAAAAGTATACTTGTTTAGAAAGGAAAATGAACTTCTAGATTAGGCTTCCGAGGAGTAGGAAAAGTCATTAAAATAAAAAAGAATGAAAAATGAACTAGAGAGTATAAACTCCCTAACATGGTCGCCAAAAATATGTTGAAGCGAGAAGAGCTTTGTTACTTCTCACAAAAACATATTGAATCTCACTAGGCTAAGTGAGATAGGTGGGAATGTTACCCTAGGTTTATAACCATTTACTCGTACAACCAAATCTTTAGAATTGGATCTTTGAGACCTGGAATTTCTTTTGAAAATGTAAATTTTATGTTTTATAATCTTTATATCAACCAACGAATAAAGAATGAAATAATATAACATTAACTCGATAAAATGAACATCATATGATCCCGATTATTTTGAGAACTAAATGAAGGCAGAGATATAACAATGAAATATACAGAGATATTGCAAGACACACAAAAATATTGCAATAAACACAGAGATACAATAATGCACAATTTTTATTAATTAGAGAATGTACAGAAACTATAAAATTATAGAGTGAATGACTCGCTAGAATTGTGGCATCTTATCTTTGAGAAGAGATGTGATGGCTACGCTCATTCGCAAGAAGATGATGATGATGAATAAAATGAGGCTCTAGAGGTATTTTTAACATAAAGAAAATCCAAAACCATAACCCCGGAAGATGAAACTCCAAAATGTTTGTGGGCCCTGATGGGGGTAGTTGGTACGTCAACTTCCCAAGGGTGTAACTTTTGCATACGATCTCTGTTTGGGGAATTCTATACCTCGTTGGAAATTTCTAGCCGAGGATTAAATATTTTTCATCCCAGACTATGCCTTTGGCCATTTTCTAGGCATTGTCATGACCAAAAAAATGTCGTTTAGTGCCTCAAAAAGATCTTGGAAGTTCAGGACCCGAAAAACCGTAGAAAAAATGCCAAGGTGGAAACCCATGCTTTGAGCCAGTGCAATATGTGGGTCGCCATCAATTTCCACCTGGAACAATCCTCCCCCCTTAAGAAGCAATGGTCTCCATTACGTCAATTCCCCAGGGAAGCTTTTGATAAATCCGAACCTTGGTGAGTTGTTTGCCTTGTTGAAGAAGTTGCCCTGCTTAGCTTGTTGAATGTTGCTATGAACCAATATGGTTGCATGATCTGCCTGAGTGTGGGAGGACTTTGTTGGTGAAGATGCAACATGAAGAACATGAATGGATTTATCATAACTTGATTTGATGGGTAGTGTGGAGGCACCCCCGTAGGTGAAATAAGAATATCTTGGTGCTCTTTTACAATATTGTTGATTTTCCTCTGTTGAATAGAAGGGTCTTGGGCCGAGGTTGCAGTGGTTGCAGTTTCCTTCTCTTTTGACCAGGTTGTGAAGAGGCTAAACTTTGTAGTATGAGATATTACTTTGTGGCACTGTTTTATCGGTACAGTAGTCAGAACTACCTTTGGTATCCTGTAGGGTTGACCCCCTAGAGTAACAATGACGTTGCGGGGTCAAGACTCATAAACAACATGATGCCTCCACATATATGGTTGGCCTAACAGAACATCACATACTTCTAGTGGGGAAACATCACATAGTAACTCATTCTTGAAGGGCTCGATGTCGTATGACATGTGACATTGTTGGATGACACGAAGATCCCTTCCCTAGCAGAGCCATCCTATGTTGTATGGATGCGGGTTTGGTGTTGTCAGCAAATCCAACTGCTTGATGGCCTCTACTGAGATGAGGTTCTTCTGGCTTCCACTATCAACAATAAAATGCAACGGAGTCCCCTTCACCCACATCTGTGAATGGAAAAGGTGCTCCCCCTCATCAGGATCCTCTGGTTCTTCTGGTTGGATTGTTGTGGTCACGACAGTAGTAGTGGGTTATGCATCAATTATCTATCTCCTTTTACTATTTTATGAATCAGAGTCTGAGTCAAGGCTCGACTCTATTTCTTAGAGATCAACTACCAATGATTGTTTCGAGCGACATTCATCAGTGTTGTTCCAAGGGCTTTTGTAGAAGTCACACCACTTCACAGTGTCCTTCTTCGTCTTCATGTTGCCCTTCTTTTCCTATGGCTTGGACTGGTTGTCTTGAGGTTGATTGTTCTACGAGTTAGGGATGCCTTTACCATACTTTGGTTTTTGACAATTTGCAGACCCAGATTCTCGCTTGTTCTGTTGCTTAAATTTTTGCTCGATTTTGATAGCATATCTGTAAGCGGCTCCAGTGATAGATGTCCAAAAATTCCATTTCGGTTTGGATGTACCTGTGTAGAGCCCCATTGTATTTCAGAACCAGATGTCGCTCAAAGTCTTTGATACCCAACTTGGTGTGCAAGGTATGGAAGGAATTTGTGGACTCTAACACTATTTGGTCATGCTTTTGATGAAGCGTGGTCCATCTCATGTACTAGTCATCATAGTTTCCCACGGGGTAATATTGCTCCTTCACCACATCCATAAAAAAATCCCAAGTGGGCTTGGCTCCAAATATTCAAGACTCCTCTATGGATTTTTTCTCCCTATAAGTTTCCCACCAATGTTTGACATGGGGGAGAGCCTTAAGGAGTGCAAAGGTGATCTTTTCTTTGTCGAAAAAATTGTGAATAGAGAAATAACCTTCTAGCAAATTTAACCATTTTTCCAAAGCATCTACATCGATTTGACCTTCAAATACAGGAATATCAAAATTAACTTGTGCCTTGAATGGGGTAGCATCTCCAAAGCCACTGCTTGATGGAGATGTGCATGTTATTGTCGACAATCGTTGAAGGATTTGGGCAAAATTCTCCAACATCTTGTTCCTCTGTTGGGCAAGGGCTTCTGCGAGCAACGATTTGATGGGATATTCTGCTCCCTCGTTCCTCTTCTCTTCCACCATGGGAGGTCTCTTGGGCTGGAAATAACAGTTATCTTAAAGGGAAACTATCTTGAGACCCAAGTCTCTAAATCTTGACCTCGTCGAGGACATGCACAAGAAACAAAAAGGAGTAGCCTGCTCTGATACCACTAATTCAAATTATTTTGCAAACGAAATGAAGGAAGAGATATAACAATGAAATATACAAAGATATTGCGAGATACACAAAAATATTGCAATAAACACAGAGATACAATAATGCACAATTTTTAGTAATGAGAGAATGTACAAAAACTGTAAAATTTCAGAGTGAATGACTCGCTAGAATGGTGGCAGCTTATCTTTGAGAAGAATGTGATGGCTATGCTCATTCACAAGAAGATGATGATGATGAATACAAAGAGGCTCTAAAGGCATTTTTAACATAAATAAAATGCAAAACCCTAACCCCGAAAGATGAAACGCCAAAAGGTTTGTGGGTCTTGATGGGGGTAGTTGGTACGTCAACTTCCCAAGGGCGTAATTTTTGCATACGATCTCAGTTTGGGGCGTTCTATACCTCGTAATAAAGGTCTAGCCAAGGAGTACATATTCTAATCAACCCAAACCATGCCTCCATTTTTAGAATGGGCGTTGTTGTGCCCAAAAAATGTCGTTTAGGGCCTCAAAACGACCCCAGAAGTTCAGGACCTGAAAAAACGTAGAAAAATTGTCAAGGTGGAAACCCATGTTTTGAGCCAGTGGAATAGGTGGGTGGCCACCAATTTCCACCTGGATCATCATAATATGTAGAAAATAATGTAAAGTGAATAGAAAAGTAAGTTTGAAATTAAAGCATTTCAATAAGCCAAAATATGAGAAAGTAATCAACAAATAAACTTTATTAAAGACTAATATGAATTACAAAATAAATTGTCTTTACAGATCCCTACAAGAATCTGGACCAAAGATGTTCTTAGAAGCCAAATATGTAATAAGATTCATACAAAGGCAACTAGTTCCAAAAGAAAGAAACATAATAACAAGATCTAATATGGATCACTCTAGGAGACATATTATCATCATCAAACTCTGCAAATTTAACACTAATTTAAGCCATAACTTCTAAATAGTGCAAGCATATTACAAATGAAATAAATAAACTTAAAGAACACCACATGTCAATGCCACTCAATCTTCTTTTGCCACCTTTCAAGATATCCTCGCAGTCAAAAAGATAGTTTAGTTCTCTAGAAACTCAGAATGGAAATGAATAAAAATGATAAAATCAATTTCAAAGCTTAGTCATACCTTAACACCAAATTGTCTCCCTTCATTTGTGACTTCTCTCTCTTTTTGTGTTGGCACCAAGCAGTTGGGTAGTTCAACTACCTTTTAATTTAATTAGATTTTAATTTTATGAGAGAATAAAATTGTTATGAGGTAAAGGTCATGGATATATTGTAAATGTTTTGACTAAAAGTAGGTAGAGTCCCACTAGACTCTTTATAAACTTTATTGCATATCAAATTTATCCTTGTAACTCCCATAATAAAATAATCATCATATATGGCATAAAACATAACTCAATATCATCATAACCATAATCATCATTAAAAACACTTGTGTCTCCCTTCATAAAAAAAAATATGTTTTTTTAAGGTTTTTTTTTCAAAATTAAATATCATATAATCATTTTCATACCTTTAACCATGTCTATAATATCCATAAAATAAAAATTGTCATAAACATAAGCTAGAAAATCTCAAGGTGCATATCTCTAAAAGAAATCTCTCTTTTGCCTTCATAATCTATCTTCAATTGTTGTACTTTTGATTGTGCAGAAGTGGATTGAGATGTATCAGTGCTCAAGACCTCAGTAGGTTTCTTCCCTTTGTCACTCGGAGTTTTGGGAAGATGCATTTTGTCATTATTTGGGGAAGAGTGAGCAATAGAGGCAGTTGAAGCAACAATAGGTGTTGAGACATGTGGAAAAGGTGCATCTCTAGGGTTAACAGACCAATGANAGGTTGTCTTTCCATCCATCATCCATCGGCTAAAGAGGGGGTTTTGGAACATCCATAATACTTGAATGGGGTTGCAAGGGCACATTAGGAGGAGCAAATGGTTGTGGAAAAGTTGGTTGTCAACCCAAGTCTAGGTGACTGGTCTATACAAGTTGATTAAACTCCTGAGAGTCAACATCAAAATGGATTGAAAATATTATCTTCTTATTTCTTCCTTCTTACCAAAACATATTGGGTCTTTTGCCTCTTCCTCCCATGTTTCCTTTGTTGCCCATGTTGAAGAAACTCATCTATGTCATTTTATAAAGTCAATTAAAATCTTGAAGTAATATACAACATGCAACAAAACATACTTTGCAATTTTTTTTGAATATAATTAACAAGGCTTAGACTGTAGAATAGAATACAAAGCATGTAGTAGTGAAAATGAAAAAGGGAGCGCTTTTGATGAAATAGGAAAGAAAGTCATGCATACTAGTTAATATATATCATAATTTTCTTCTATTTCAACCTCTTATTTCTTTTAAAATTCTCTCCAAGACTTCATTATAAGAGTCATGTTGTATACTTATTTTCATACCAGAATACTTCAATACTCCTCGAATAAAAGTAACAACAGGGACAACATAATGAAAGGAATGTAAAATGGTAAGTATGAAGGATTAAAATAACTCTGTCATATTATATAACACCTCTGTGTATAAATGTACTATGTCGTATTATATAACACCTCTGTGTATAAATATACTATGATAAATTATGTGTCATCCTATTCATAAAAAAAGAGGGTATGGCAAGCAATATCATGGAATAAAATAATGGAAAATGATAACATGAAGGATGAGTTATAGTGTGTGCATTGGGATCACAATTCTAAGCTTGACCCAAGTCATAAATTATCACTGTAAATTCATCTTTGAAAGTAGACTTTTTATGGTAGCCATTTCAAAAACCATCACCAATAACTAAGCATGAAAACTAGGGTTTGATGTACTCCCCCACCCCTTTTTTTTTTAAATTTGAACATATTTCAAACCAAACCCAGGTTGAGTCTTGTGTTAACCTTCTTTTTTTTAAATGCTAAGTAAAAACATCATTTTTAAATTTTTAACTAATGCTACAACCATTCGTTTTGCAACCAATCAAAACTCTTGTCTATAAAATAATTTCGACTAAAACCCAAGAGATATCCAATATAAATTATCACTTCAACGCATCCAAACTATTCTCGTGGCGGGCTAAACTTATAAAAAAAAATTGCAGTGAACCATACAATAATGTTTCTATTTCGTAAACACCAAACAAAGTACGCATAGTTAGAAGAAAAATAGAGGATGGAAAATGTTAATAAGGGAGAGTGAAACCAAACAGGTAAGAATAGTCTCTATGAGAGCTCCTTCATGATAGGTATTTACTACCAAAATTTAAGCATCAACGATACACCCAAAAAAATAGACACATATCAATGTAATTTGCTGAGCAAAGGCAATTTTTTTCCAAAGCTAGGAGGGAGGGAAAGGGGAGAAAAACAATTCATGAGCAATTGACTTACATCTAAGCCAAATTATTTCATTTATCAATGAAATGGAGCTACAATAATGTTTAAAAACTACATGGGTACTTACCTCATCCAAGAGTTAATTTTTTATATGGATCTCAAGCTCAAATCCTGTGCACAACGATTAGGTGCAGTTTAGCTAGAGCCAAATGCACCAACAGAGCCTCCAACTCGAAGGATTTGAAAACCAAATGAGCAAACAAACAACCCTAAC
Source organism: Picea engelmannii (assembly GCA_009831015.1). Lineage (NCBI taxonomy): Eukaryota > Viridiplantae > Streptophyta > Pinopsida > Pinales > Pinaceae > Picea > Picea engelmannii. The sequence goes on along the minus strand of ML799020.1, from coordinate 14,281 downwards.
AAATTCCTTGGAGGTAGAATGTGAGTTCGACGACATTAATGCCCCCCTCACTTCAAATTAAATGCATGGCTTTACGTATAGCCAACTCACCATCCATATACCGTCAACCTCACACATAACCAAAGTCACATATGTGTTGGGGCTTATCAGTTCACATACCTTTTATCACATTGAAACCATACAATGCCAACCAAAAATCATATAAGCGTTGATCCATAATAATAACCATTGTCAAATTCCATCAAACGATACCATATAAGTCTAATGCCATCGAGAGATGTGAGGTATGCAAACTAACTTTATACTTAAAAAAAAAAGATCAACCATGTGTGCCATATATAACCTTTATACATCACTTGCATGCTGCAACACATTACAACTTAATCCTTGCATATCAACATGCCTCATTTTGTTTCATAAATGACAAAGTATTTTCTTAAATATGAATCTCAATACAAAACCTTCAATGCCATTGAGTGATGTGAGGTATATAAACCAAAGAAATCCACAATATATCACCATGTGTGCAATATCAAGAATGATAACACCATCATAACATGGCCTTTGCATAATGATAATCATGTAAGTGAAATAATGTTTTTCCATCTAGCCTTAAAACAATATCTCTTTAATACCATGAGTAGGGAAGCATCTCATACTAAAGCAATATATATAATAGAACCATAATCCATAAAAAGATGTTGATAATGCAATGAAATCAGCCAACTTCAATACTTTTACTACGGGACTCCAACTATTTTAGTTTTGAATTTTACATAAGGATGTAAGCTTTACAATACTTTGCGAGTTCTATAAATAGGTGAACAAAATATGAGTCAACAAGGAGTTGTAAGCAACTCTTTAAACAAAATATGAGTCAACAAGGAGTTGTAAGCAACTCTTTAAAGGGGAATTTCCATTGATGCTCCATTTGTGATGTTACATCTATTTAGCCAATAATAAGTGATTTTTCTATCTATAAGGGATTTTACTAATAGGAAGCTCTAAGCTACTTCTCTAAGGTGTGATAGATGTCCCATCTATTTAGCCATTGACGTCCCTTTTATGATATTATATTTATTTATTTAATCATAGGAGACTTTTCTGCTAGGTAGTTATGACCAATTACTTAAAGGGGATTTTCCATTGATGCCCCTTCTATGATATTATATCTATTTAGCCATATGGGATCTTTCTACCAAGTAGTCGCAAGCAACTACTCAAAGGGGAATTTCCATTTGTGCCTCTTTTATGAAATTAGATTTATTTAGTTGACCATAAGGGAGCTTGTTGCCAAGGAGTTTCAACCCACTACTACAAGAGGATTTTCCATTGATGCCCTTTTTATGATATTAGATTTATTTAATTGATCAAATGTGATCTCTTTATCATGTAGTTGTAAGCAAATGCTCAAAGTGGAATTTCCATTGATGCTCCTTTTATTATATTAGATCTATTTAGATGATCACAAGGGAGCTTGCTACCGAATAGTTGTAAGTGATTGCTCAAAGGGAGAATTTTTATTAACGCCCCTTTTATAATATTAAATATATTTAATCTATCACAAGGGGTCTTATTGTCATGTAGTTGTAAGCAACTTCTCAAAGAGGAATTTCCATTTGACACATTTACGATATTAGATCTGTTTAGCAGATCAAAAAGGATCTTGTCACTAGGTAGTTTCAATCAACTAACTAAAGGGAAATTTCATTAATTCCCCTTTTATAATACTAGATCTACTTAGCAAATTAGAAGAGATCTAGTTATAGGCAATTCCAAGCAACTACTCAAAGTGCCTTTTCAACCAATGCCCCTTTATGATATTAGATCTATTTAGTCGTTCAAAAGGGAGTTGTTTGTTAAGGAGTTGTAAACAACCACTCAAAGGGGATTTTTCATTAATTCCCCTTTTATGTTATTAGATCTATTTAGGTGATTATAAATGAGCTTTCTGCTAGGGAGTTGCAAGCAATTGCTAAAATAGGATTATCCATTAATGGCATTTTTTTATGATATTACATCCATTTAGATGATCACAAGGAAGCTTGTTGTTAGGTAATTGCATGATCCAGATGGATATCGGTGGCCACCCACCTTTTCCAACTGGCTCAAAACAATTTTTTGCCAATTTTGGTAATTTACTATTTTTAGCAGTTTTCACTTTCGGAGCCGTTTTGAGGCCCTAAACGATGTTTTTTGGGAAAAACAAGTTTTCAACATGAAATTTCCTTCAATATTGCACCTAAAATGAATCTCCTCAATGATACCTTTCCAATGGGCTATCATACGCCTAAAACGAAGATCGTATGCAAAAGTTACGACCCTAGGAAGTTGATGTACTAACTTACCCAAACGGGGCCCACATGACTTTTGGCACTTCATCTCCTAGGGTTAGGTTTTTGGATGTCTAGGGTTTTTGACATTCCTACTTATTGTAAAAAGGCCTTGAGAGCCTCATTGTAATCATCTTCTTGCGAATGAGCGCATCCATCACATCTCTTCTCAGAGATAAGCCACCACCATTCCAGCAAGCTTGTTTCCGCTGCATTTTACAGTTTTCAGCTTATTTCGTTATTGAATAGAAAACCAGTTTTACTGTATCTCTGTTATTTTGTGTTAAGCACCTGTTAATAATCTGTATTCATTTCGTTTTGCTCATAAAATCTGGATCAGTGGTATCAGATCGGTCTGCTCCTTGTTGTCTTAATGCATGTCCCCAATGAGGTCGGAGTGCAAAGAGTTGGGTCTCGAGCTTGTTTCTATTGAGGACAAGAGATCTCACACACCCAAGCGACCTCTCATGGCAAGAGAAAAGAAAGATGAAGGGACAAGAGATCCTTTCAAACTATTGATTGAGGAAGCCCTCACGCAACAGAGGAATGAGATGATGGATAGTTTCACGCAAATCCTTTGGCAGCTGCCAACAGGCGACACATCTTCTTCAAACGGAGGCACCACCCCCTTCAAGGTACAAAAAAAACTTCGATATTCCTATATTTGAAGGTCAGATAGACGCAGATGTTGTAGACAAGTGGTTGAATCTACTAGAAGGGTATTTTTATGTCTATAACTTTTCGAATAGAGAAAATATCACTTTTGCTCTCCTCAAAGTCGTTCTCCATGTCAAAGATTGATGGAAAACTTTATATGAGCAAAAGGAAACAAAGGAACCCTCATTATTTTCAGTCGCGGCCACCTGGGAATCCCTCAGGGATGTTATTAAGGAACAATACTACCTTGTTGGAAGTTATGACAACCTGTATACCAAATGGACCACATTGTGGCAAGAAAGAGACCAAGCAGTGCCAGATTTCACAAATATCTTCCATACCTTGTGCACCAAGTTGGGTATCAAAGATTCGGAGCAACATCTGGTGCTAAAGTATCATTGTTCTCTACATAGATACATCCAGACTGAAATGGAATTTCTGGACATCTCATCCTTGGGCACGGCCCACCAATATATCGTCAAAATCGAGCATAAGCTCAAACAAAAGACGCGGCAATTTGGGCCTGGGAACCCTTCACAACGAAAGATAAGAAAGGGAGGCCCCAACCCACAGAACAAAGGACAAAGAAAAGATGGACAGTATCAGTACAACCAGTCCAAGCCGCAAGCAAAGAAGGACACCAGAAAGACAAAGAAAGATATTGGGAAGTGGTGCAACTTCCATAAGAGCCCTTGGCATAACACTGCTGACTGTCGCTCAAAGCAGTCGTTGGTGGCCGAAGTGAAAGCCTCTGAATCAGATGTAGATTTTGACTTTGAGCCAGAACCAGAAATGGGAAGACAGATCATTGACGTGGAACCCAGTGCCACCGTTGCTACCACCAAGCTCCAGCCTGGTGAACCAGACGAGCCAGAAGAAGAAGAGAGCCTCTTCCATTCATAGATGTGGGTAAAAGGCACCCCGCTGCACTTCATCATTGATAGCGGTAGCCAGAAGAACCTCATCTCAGCAGAGGTCGTTAAGCGATTGGCCCTACCAACAACACCGCACCCACAACCCTACACCATTAGATGGCTCCGCCAAGGAAGTGATCTTCGCATCAACCAACAGTGTTGATTGTCGTACGGCATCAAGCCCTTCAAAGACGAGGTATTGTGTGATGTTGCTCCTCTCGAAGTTTGTGATGTTCTTTTGGGCCAACCTTATTTATGGAAACGTCATGTTGTATATGAGTCTAGGCTTCGTAGTGTTATTATTACTTTGAACAGAAAATTGTACAGGATACCCGAGGTAGTCCCACCTAGTGTTATTTCCTTGATCTCTGCTAAGCAATGTAGGAAGGTCATCTCTCAGACGGGGAAGTTTGTATTCTTCGTGATTCACTCTCAGAATAAGTGAAAGATCATAGCCACATCCAAGGTTTATGCGGCCGACCTATCCACACAACAGAAGCAAGTATATAATGTCGTGGAAGAATACTCGGATATCTTCTCCTCACCTACAGGGGTACCTCTGCACTGTCAGGTCAAGCACCCCATCGATTTAATCCCCGGTGCATCGTTTCCCAATGGGGCAGTCTATCACCACTCTTTGTTAGAGAATGAGGAGATCAAGCGGCAGATCCAAGAACTTCTCCACAAGGGGCACATCCGTCCCAACTCATCACCTTGTGGGAGCCCAATAGTGCTGGTACACAAGAAAGATGGAACCTGGTGACTCTGTATTGATTACCGGGATCTGAATAAAATCACAGTAAAAAACCGGCACCCAATTCCCCGAATTGACGACCTCCTTGATCAACTCATGGCGGCCAAATACTTCAGTAAGATTGATCTGAAGTTTGGCTACCACCAGGTCCTGATAGAACAAACAGATGTATGGAAGACTGCCTTCAAGTCAAAGGAAGGCATTTTTGAATGGTTGGTCATGCCCTTTGGTTTGACAAATGCTCCAGCCACTTTCATGAGGGTGATGGACGATATCCTACGACCATTCACCAATAATTTTGTAGTGGTGTATCTGGATGACATTCTAATTTATAGCAAGACTTGGGCCAAACACTTGCAGCATATTCAACAGGTTCTGCACACCCTATAGCAGCACAAGCTATACGCCAACTTGGAAAAATGCTCCTTCAGCATGGACAGGGTCCATTACCTAGGCTACATCATTGATCAACACAACGTACATGTGGATCCAGCCAAGATCCAAGTCATCCGTGACTGGCCAACCCCAACCATGCTCACTGAGTTTCAGAGCTTCTTGGGCCTTGCCAATTTCTACCGCAGGTTTGTGTTGGGATTCTCCCATATTGCATGGGCCCTCATCCAAATAAACAAGGGTGATTGTAAGGCAAAATTTGCATGGGGTCAGTCCCAACAAGAAGTGTTCGATGATTTGAAGCAACTCTTGTGCTCAGCCTTAGTACTTTCACTACCAGACCTGCAACATCCCTTTGAGATCGAGACAAATGCTTCAAACTATGTGGTGGGCGTCATTCTCACTCAGCACGGCCACCCTGTGGCCTATCATAGTGAGACACTGTCAGATATTGTCTGTAAGTACCCTACTTACGACAAAGAAATGTACTCCATTGTGCAAGCCTGACGCCAATGGAGACGTTACATTCTTGGGAAGGAGACAATCATCCACACTAATCATAAGCCATTGCAGTTCATGCAGACACAGGGAAAATTGCAGAATGACCGCCATCAAAAGTGGTCCACATACTTGCAACAATTCCACCTCAACATCAAGTATAAAACAGGAAGCACCAATCGCGTCGTTGATTGCCTCAGCAGACCGCCAGTCACGACACTCACCATGGTGCTAGACTCGTGCGTCCATGAGACCTCTGGATGGCCCCAACTCTATGAGACAGACCCTGACTTCGCCACCACCTACCAAATGTTGGGTGCAAATGAAGTTGTCGATAATTTCCATCTTCAGGATGGGTTGTTGTGTCGTTTGGGCCATATCTGTGTTCCATCAAGCGAGCGAGTGAAGCTGATCTGGGAAGCCCACTACAGTCGGGTGGCAGGACACTTCAGTGTTGAAAAGACAATGGTGATGCTACAAAAACATTTCTACTGGCCGAAACTTCAACGGGAGGTCAGCAAGTATATTAGGTCATGCACTGCCTGCGTTATTGCCAAACCGACCACTAAGAAACAGGGCCTCTACACCCCTCTTCCTACTCTTGACAGGCCATGGGAATCCATCTCGATGGAGTACATGTCGGGCCTCCTATCCACCAAGTGGAGAAATGACTGTGTTTTGTGGTTTTTGATTGCTTTTCTAAGATGGCGATTTTGGTTGCATGCAAGAAGAGCATCACAACAGAGGCCACTGCCAAGCTATTCTTTGAATGAGTCTGGGTACATTTTGGAATCCCACAAACCATTGTCTTAGATCAGGATAGTCAATTTCTCAGCACATTCTAGTCGAGCCTCTGGTCACTGTTGGACACCAAGCTCACCAAATCCACAGCCTTCCACCCCCAGACAGATGGCCAAACCGAGGTTGTAAATCGAATGATTGTGCATATCCTTCGCATTTATAATTCAAAACACCCTCACACATGGGATGAGAGCCTTACCTATGTCTAGCATAGCTACAACCAAGCCCTTCATAGCTCAACCAACCACAACCCCTTTCAGGTGGGGTTGGGATTCCAACCATTGGGTCCCATAGATGTTGCACTTCCCCTTCCGGTCACCTCGACCGACTCATCTCTTGCTTCAACTGAAGATGACAAAGCCACCCGGTTCATTGAGCAGATCCAGCACATCCACCAACAGGTTCAGGATATCTTATAGAAGTCCAATGACAAGTACAAACAACGCCATGATCAACATCGGGTGCCACATAAGTTTCAGGTGGGCAACAAAGTTTGGTTGCACTTGCAGAAAGAACGCCTTACAGGACCCCATCGGAAGCTTCACCCACTCTGTTATGGGTCGTACACTATCACCAAGGTCGCGGGGGATAATGCTTTTGAGCTCAACATTCCTCCTTTCCTTGGCTTGCACCCATTGTTCAACGTGGATCTCCTTCGCCCTTATTTGCCACCATTATTGGACACCTCATAACTAGCAGAACAACTGACACCAACAAAGCTCAACCCCAACTGCATACAACAGGAATCCAATGATCAGATTGTGGACACAGAGATCAAAGGCACTCGACAACAACGGATCCAGCTTTATCGAGTCGTCAAAGCAGGGCAGCTCCTGCACCAAGGCAAGTGGCTCACCCGGGGCCAAATTCAACAGAAATTTTTCCATCAATGCACCTTCTATTCTATCATATTATATTCATTTAGCAAATGAGAAAATAGCTTTTTACAGAGTAGTCGTAAGCAAATACTCTATTCTATCATATTAGATTTATTTAGCTAAGCAGAAAAAAGCTTCTTACATAATAGTTGTGAGCAATTACTCAAAGGGAATTTCTATCAATAACCCTTTTATGATCTTATATTTATTTAACCAATCAAAAAAAAGCTCAAATTTCTATCCATAACTCTTTTATGATATTATATTTATATATCATATTTATTTAGCCAATTAGAACAAAGCTCACTACCATATAGTTGTAAACAATTGCTCAAATGTAATTTTTCATCCATGCTTATTTGTACTATTATATTTGTTTAACAGATTAAAAAAGATCACTACTACGAAAATGTAAGCAACTATTAAAAGTAAATTTTCCATCTATACCTGTTTTATAATATTAAATTTATTTTACTCGTTAGAAAGAAACATGCTTATTCTCACAAAGTTATGAACAACTTTTTAAAATGGATTTTTTATTAATACCTTTATTATAATATTAAATTTATTTAACTAATCCAAAATTAATATTGCTACTGCATAACAACAAACAACTACACCAAATGGATTTCCATTAAGTCCCTTATATTATATTATATTATATTTTTATAATTGATAAAAGAGAATCTCGCTCTTAGGTAGTTATAATCTTGTGCTTAAAGGGATGATCCTTTTATGAAACTATATTTTTTAAGCTTCTCAAAAAGGATTTAGTTTATCACAAAAGTTGTAAGCAAGAGTTGAAAGAGGATTTTTTATTATTATGTCTACAACAGTCCATCTTTTAAGTTGTTGAGTTAAGGGTTTTACTTTACTTTTAAAAAATGTGTATTCAATCTTTTGAATTCATCAAATATGTTTTTTTTCTTTGCCATAAGTAAAATGCCTTTTATTTATATATTATTTAAATAATATTAACAATATATATTATTAAAAATATATAATTTGATAAGGTACAAATGTTTATGTTTTTTTATAAATGTAAAATTAAAATTTAAAAATATTATCAATTTTTTATATTTTATTGTAAATTTTTAATTATTTTAAAATAAATTTGAATGAGTAAATTATTTGTAATAAAATTTTTCAATAAAAATTGTCTTAGATAAATTTATTTAATAAAAAATATAAAAAAAATAATAATTAAAGAGAAAAATAAATAGAAGTGAGAAGGAAATAGTAATTAAGAAATTTATTAAGAAGAATGGAATTAAATCAATATAGTTCTATCTTAAATTTGGATCTACCATGCACTGATAGGGATCAAATCCATGGTGGTGAAAAAAAAAATTAGACATAAAAAAATTGCGAAAAGTTTTGCATTTGGAGAGTGAGGACTTAAGATGGAGTTATGCTAGTTGTACTCCCATGCAATTACTTAAGCAAAATTAGAACTGAGTTTGATAATATATCTCATTATATAATTTCATTTGGTAATATGTTTATTATATTCATATTCTAATCACATTCATTTTATTTTCCTTTTATTATCTCAAGTGTTTTAACACTATGTTTCTCATATTTCTATTTGCAATTTATCCCATGTTGTTTGATGTCATTATATGTAATATAGTTCACTCCCACCTTTAGTATACCATTATTAGTACCTCCACTAACTAATTGTTTAAATAAATGCAACTTGTTCATTTTGAAGAATTATAGATGAAGTTGGGTCGGTGCATCTCATGCTTTCGGGTTTACTCCATTCGATGTTATCTCCCTTTGATAAGCTTATGATAGAAAGGGCCTACCACCTTTGAAAGGTGTTGCTTGCACATACCATAGTTACAAAAGAGTTGCTAGCTCGCTCAATACTCTTTTTTGTTTCCGCTCATGCTTCTCATTTTGTCAATCCATCTTTCCCTGCTTAGTTATGAAGGAGTTGCCAACTCGCTCAATACTCGTTTTTGTTTCCGCTCATGCTTTTAGTTTGGTCAATCCATCTATTCTTGCTTATTAAGAATAAGTCATTCAAATTACATGTCAACTCAATGTTGAGCATGAAAGTGTTGATTTTTCAATAAGTTAGGTTAAGCATGAAATTCATTCCATTTTAGCATTTAACCATAACCATAAATGTTGCAGCAACCAAGATCACAAGAAGAAGCACCATGAACAAGAACACAAGATGTATCCTGGGAAACCCTTCTCAAGAAGGGAAGAAAACCCAACCAAATCCTTTGCTATAATCCTCAAGTGAAAGACCTTCACCACCAAGATAAAACTTAGCACACAAGAGGGTGCTCAAACCCTAGAAGACTAGGGCCCAAGAGAGGTGCACACTTTTCCCAAGAAGGTGTACTTGCTGAAATTTCCAAAACTCACATGAAAGATATATTTCCTCAATGGGGAATTTACCTTTACTTATACTAACCCGAGCCTGTCAACAGAAGTGTCTATTGGCACAACAAGCCCGACCTCACTAGCTTATAATATAATTAATATTAACAAGATTAATTATCCTTTACATTAATTAGCAGTCACATTAAGGTGGGGACGACCTGTACCCTTTATATTACAATTAGGGTTATAGGCAGGTCAGACTCTTGGACAATATACTAAAGGATCTGATACACCCACTAGTGCTCATCCACTAGGGGCACATCCATAGGGATGTTCGTATCTCTGGCTCACTGCATTATACATAAGAACTAGATCTTTACACATTCACCTGTGCTCGTCCACATGCACATCCACTCTACAGATCTTCTTTCCCACTGCCTCACATAGGAGAATCATCTGGAGTTTTCTCATCAACTCTGCTGCTCAGAGGAGGCTAATACATCATATTCATTTCTGTTCACATGATGATGCACCCAACACTTTGGGATTTCACACGTTCACCTTGTGCTCAGCCACAAGCACGTCCAACTCAACAGATCGCATTTCCCACTAGATAAACATCTGGAGCTCTTCCCAACTCTTTGAATGGAGGAGGTCATCTCTACGTTCCAACTTTGTCTCATGCAGTAACCACTTACCCTTCTTAGGGGCTTTCTCTCAGGTTTGTAAGCTGAGAGAAAGACTCACATAGCTGCAATGATCCACATCTCACAAGTTTGTAAGATGGAGAATGTCTCACATAGGTGCAATCATCAACACTCCCTCTCGGCTAGGGAGGCATTCTTCATCATGCCAAGTCTCATACATATGTACTCTGAATTTTGTCTTGGTTGGAGTCATCGGTACTCCCTCTCAACTAGGAAGGCATTCTTCACCAAGTTAGTTTGGTGAAGATGTCTGCAATCTGCTCATGTGTAGGAAGCTATTGTATGTGTAAGATTTTCCTCTGCATCATATCTCTTATATAAGGATATTTCATCTCATCGTGTTTCGATCAATCAAGAAACATTGGGTTCTTAAGGAGCTTTACACACGGCTCTTGGTTATCATCATAGGACCCATCTTATGGTCAAGTAAATCTATCAAAAGCTTGTGAAGCCACATTGCTTCGCACACTCGATGCTATATACTCTGCCTCTGTGGTACTCAAGGCCACAGAGTTTTGTTTCCTATTGTATTAGGAAATCATGGCAAACTTCACGGTAGAACATCAATCAGATGTGCTCTTCGGGTCCACTGTACTTTATGCTCAATCTGAATCGACATATCTTGCAAACTCAAGTTCACACTGGAGGAATATCTCAGGCCATATCCAACTGTGCCTTGTATATATCTCAATACATGTTTTGTTGTTGTCTGGTGAATCTGTCTCGGTTTACTCATGACATGACTAAGCACATTCACTGCATGCCATGAATCAAGTCTGGTGTTAACCAGATACATCAGTGGTCCAATCAGTTGTGGATCAGTCTCGTCTGAATAATCATCAATCTTATTCTTTAAAACTATCACGGTGGATTTTGCATTCTGTCATACTGAACTTCTTTAATATTTTCAATGTATATTTTCCTTGACTCATGAAAAATCTCATTGGTCCTCTGTCATACTTATTGTCCCAAGAAGAAGTGCATCATACTCAATTTTTTCATATCGAATTCAGAAGTCAAGGATTACTTGTATCCAACAATAAGACTTTTGAATAAGTCATCAGAGTCATGCTCTCGTCACCAATACTGTAATGATATAGGTTTGGATCAACAACACTCTTGTTGAAATCCAAACTCATCAAGAATCTATCTATCTGATATAGTTTCCAACTCATGGATGATAGTACATATGGAAGTGTATCAAGTTCATTGGATCAAGTGTCTCATCATAGACAACTCCCTCTGTTTGTGAGAAACCTCTTGCTAGTATGTTTCTCTGCCTCTTGCAGAGTGAGTCTAGGTAGACCTATTATACCTTATTGTAATCTCTCTGAACATATCAACTGAAGAACCTGGATCAACTATAATAATGTGTCTCCCTCTAAACTGCTGAAGGGGAGAAGGTACTTGTCTCATTGTCAATCTCTATTTGAGACTCTCTGGGTTTGTTTGAATGGTTATTTCTTCTTTAAGGACAACATTTCTGATTGTCTTTCATAATAATCAATCAAATAAGGTTTGGACTCCCATACCAGGGATAATGGTCCAAGTCTTTGAGGACTCCCATACTAGGGATTTATTCAAAAATGCAATCAACTATAGAATTTGAAATCAATTGGTTTACCTGGTTTGTAGTCATGTTTTAGTTTTTAGATGAAGTACTTCTCCTCTCTCTTTTCTTCATTCTTTTGAGGATCGTCTGGATCAATGTTAATGGTGGAAGCATATTGTCTTCCCTTCTTCCTGGTTGGACAGTTTCTTGCATAGTGTCCATAACTGTCACATCTGAAGCACTGAATTTCTAAAACATCTCTTCTTTGATATCTTGGATTTGATGAAGACTTTTCACCTTTAAATGTTTGCTTGAAATTTCTTTTGAATTTTCCTCCCTTCTTTGTATGAAGTGCAAGAGCATGATTTTCTTCTGAGGAATCTTCCACTCCTCTATTTCTAAGTCTAAGTTCTTCTTGAGTGCAATATGTCCATAAATGATCAAAGGTTGGTAGAGCTTCTCTTCCACTGATACTATGAATGAAAGGCTCCCACGATTTTGGAAGATTCTGGAGAGAGGTTAACACAAGTTCTTTATCAGACATGAATTCCCCAATGGTCTCTAGTTGTTCTTTAATCTCTGATAACTTCATAAAGAAGATGGCAACTATGTCACCCTTCGTCATATCAGTACTTTGAAGTTGGCTCTTTAAGGTAAGAGCTCTGAGAGTGTTGTCACTTTCAAACATTCCTTTTAAAGCTTCATACATATCATAGGTTGTCTTCAGATTGGCAATACGAGGTAAGAGTTGATCTCTTACTGAGTATATGATTAATTTTCTTGCTTTGACATCTTCTTCCTTTCTTATCTTCATCTCTATATATGTAGTTGTGGTTGGTAGGGTTTTAGTTGCCACATCCAAGAGGTCATCTTCTTCAAGAGTGACTTGAAGCCTTTATTTCCAGGAGCTTAAGTTGCTTGCTCCATCAAGCCTATCTTCTACCAAGGCTCTGTCCTTCATTTGATTGGTTTCTTCAAAGTCTCGCCAACTAGATTTTGAAAACCTAATAATTAGGTTGAATTAGTAGCCTTGGACTTATGACTACCAACAATTAACTTGATAGTGTCACAGAGATGCTTCCTGATTCAGGAGAACATTTCTTCAAAAATCCGGAATTAATATTCTGCAGGAAATTTCAGCACCTTAGAACCTTAGGGCCAAAAATCAAAATTTCTCAGAATTTCACTTTGAGAGCTTCTGGAGATGCGCTAGAGGAGGTCGTACTCTTCTATGCCAAAAGTAGCCCCAACGCCCAAGTATTAAGGGTTGAATCACCACTGAAAGGAGGGTCATACAGAATTTTCTGGAAACCCTAGAAGGGCCGTACGGTTCTGCAAAAAGAGCTGAGACTTGGTGGATGCTTGTGCAATGGGTTCTTTCAAGACCTATGCTCTGATACTATGCTGATTTTGTAATAAGTTATGTTAAGCACGAAGTTCATTCCATTTTAGCATTTAACCATAAACATAAATGTTGCAGCAACCAAGATCACAAGAAGAAGCACCATGCACAAGAACACAAGATGTATCCTGGGAAACCCTTCTCAACAAGGGAAGAAAACCCAACCAAATCCTTTTCTATAATCCTTAAGAGAAATACCTTCACCACCAAGATAAAACCTAGCACACAAGAGAGTGCTCAAACCCTAGAAGACTACCGCCCAAGAGAGGTGCACACTTTTCCCAAGAAGGTGCGCTTGCTGAAATTTCCAAAACTCACATGAAAGATATATTTCCTTAATGGGGAATTTACCTTTACTTACACTAACCTGAGCCTGTCAACAGAAGTGTCTATTAGCACAACAGGGCCGACCTCACTAGCTTATAATATAATTAATATTAACAAGATTAATTATCTTTTACATTAATTAGCAATCATATTAAGGTGGGGCCGACTTGTACCCTTTACATTACAATCAGGGTTACAGACAGGTATGACTCTTGGACAATATAGCAAAGGATCTGATACACCCACTAGTGCTCATCCACTAGGGGCACATCCATAGAGATGTCCATATCTCTGGCTCAGTCCATTATACAGAAAAACCAGATCTTCACACGTTCACTTGTGCTTGTCCACAGGCACATCCACTCTACAGATCTTCTTTCCCACTGCCTCACACATGAGAATCATTTGGAGTTTTCTCGTCAACTCTAATGCTCAAAGGAGGCTAATACATCATCTTCATTTATGTTCACATGACAATGCACCCAACACTTTAGGATTTCACACGTTCACCTTGTGCTCAACCACATGCACGTCTAACTCAATAGATCGCCTTTCCCACTGGATAATCATCTGGAGTTCTTCTCAACTCTCTAAATGGAGGAGGTCATCTCTATGTTCCAACTATGTCTCAGGGAGGAACCACATACCCTTATTAGGGGCTTTCTCTCAGGTTTGTAAGATGAGAGAAAGACTCACATAGTTGCAATGATCCACATCTCACA